>CAUYQV010065538.1:0-14504 GCA_963574575.1 Galagoides demidoff | reverse complement strand
CAGTTGGGACAAGAGTTAGTGAGGCAGTTCGGTGCCTGTGGCTCAAGTGGCTAAGGCACCAGCCACATACACCTAAGGTGGCGGGTTCAAATCCCCAGCCTGGGCCCGCCAAACAACAGTAATGGCTGCACCCTCCCCCCCAAAAAAATGGCTGGGCATTGTGGCGGGCACCTGTAGTCCCAGCTACTTGGGAGGCCGAGGGAGGAGACTCGCTTGAGCCCAGGAGTTGGAGGTTGCTGTGAGCTGTGATGCCATGGCACTCTACCCAGGGGGATAGCTTGAGGCTCCGTCTCAAAAAAAAAAAAAAAAAAAAAAAAGAGTTAAGGAGGCTAAGTAGCTTGAAAGGAGGTAAAAATCCCCTGACTAGGACACAATGAGATTTATTTCGCCTTCATGTGACTTATTAACTTCAGAAGTCTTGTTCTTCAAATGCAATGGCACTGAAATGATACAAATAAGGTCACCAATTTTGTAAATTACATGTCCCAATTGTTTTTCTCAATCTCATGGTCCTATAAGGCAGAGAATGTGCCTTTCCAATTTTTATATGGCTTTACATCAGACATATAATAGTCACATAATAAGTGTTTGTTGAATTTAACAGAAGGACAGGAGCCATGTGGATGTGGAAATTTGGGTTTGCAACAAAAGTCACACTTTAGAATCACATCTCATATCTGATGCTTAAAATCTTTTAAAATATTGATAAAATAAAAATTCAGTGTTAATTGGAATTCTCTATTTTGACTGTCAGTTCTCTCATTTAAAACATTAAAAGTGCTATCATGTATAATTTACCGAATAACAGCAAAAGCCATTCTGAAGTGTTATGAATATGTTTAAACAAGTGCAGGACTAGAGGCTGAGATGTAAAGACTTTCAATTTTGTGGTTTCAAGATCAAATTCTGCAGTGTGCCTATGGGCCTGACCACTATTCATGGAGGAGCTTTGAGGATTTTTGATGATGTGGAACAATCAGTGGTGAAAGATCAAAGGCTGGAACATTGAGGGCAAATATGTGTTCATGCATTTTAAAGGCAGGCATGCCTTAAATAATTTCAGGGCACAGGAAGAAGCTGCTGGTGCTGGTGAAGTGGGCATTCAAAGAAGCCAGCTTACCTTCTCTTTAAATGAACGGGAAAAGAAGACCATGGCCACGATATTAACTTCTCAGTTCTATAGCTAAGTGAACTAGCTGTAGAACTGAGCTAATAAGTTAATAAGGTGAAGAAATAAAAAATGTTTGTCAAGGTTACTATATAAATTGTGATAATTTTTTTTCATCTGTTTATGGACTTATACCATGAAAACATTAAGCCTGAGCATCTGAAAGCAATAATGGCAGGTAGTCATCTTTAAAATAAAATCATGTATTTCTTGCATTTGTTTCCATGTTACCATATTTGGTTTTACAAGAATATTATAAAGTTTTATATAATGCATTATGCTTTTCTTTTAGAGTGAGATAAATACTTTTTTTCTTTTTTTGAGACAGAGTTTTATGTCACCCTGGGTAGAATGCTGTGGCATCTCAGCTCACAGCAACCTCTAACTCTTGGGCTCAAGCAACTCCCAAGTAGCTAGGACTACAGGTGCCTGTCACAATGCCCAGCTATTTCTTGTTGCAGTTGTCATTGTTGGTTAGCTGGCCCAGGCCAGGTTCAAATCCACCAACTTCGGTGTATGTGGCTGGTGCCACAACCACTGTGCTATGGGCACTGAGTTGAGTTAAATTCTTTTGATGAGTATTTCCATTATAAAAGACTAAAGCATAAGTTTACCTTACTATTGGCAAAAACCTCTGTAAGAGCCTATTGACTATATAGTTTAACCTCAAACTCAAGCCTACAAACTCAGCATCTGAAGAGTAAGGAGCCCTGGAATACTTTAAGGAAATAAAATCAAATTAGGTCATTGAATTAAAGGTTACAGTTATCATTGGAAGGAAAGAAGGAAGAAAGGAAGGAAGGTAGGAAGGAAGGACAGAAGGGAGGGGACGGAGACTATTTTTGTTTGTTTGTTTTTTGGTGGAATGATATTAAACACTTAGATGTTCCACTAACTAAGGCCTATGGGCCACATCCAGCCAATTCTATGACAAGTACATTCATGCCCATTAATCTCTGCAGAGTCTATGGGTGCTTTCATGTTGGGGAAAATTAGTCATGTTGAGTACAGAGATCATAGAGACAACAATGCTACTTGGACATTTGTAGAAAATGTTTGTTCAGTCACCAGAGTTGAGTTCAGGAGGGAGTATGAACTGAGAATTCAGAGCTCCATTGCTGCTACTCTTAGCTTTTTCTACTCGGGTTTTTCCTCTGAGACTTTCTTTGCCATTAGGGTTAAAGTCTAAATGTCCTAGTATAAACTTAAGAAAACGTGGGAGAATAGTCATGTTTCTATAAATTAAACAAACCAAGTTAAGTCTACACATGTGGTCTACCATAATTCCCCAGAGCCCTAGATTGTAGGGATTAAGACAAAGTCCTTCCTACATTATAATAAAACGAGTATTTGCCTGGCACTCCCTTTACCTAAATCCCATAAGGACAGTAAAATCCGGATCCCATGCCTTGACATCAGTGGTCAAACAAAGAACATTTTTTTCAAAGAGAAAGTCGAAGTGATCTCACATCTTCTACCTTTGCAGCATGCTTTCAGAATAAAATACACAACAAAAACAAAAAATAAGCGAATATGTTTTTTCGTAAAGATCCAAAAATATGTGAATTGCAATTAGAGTTTTTTAATGTATGTGCTTTTTTAAAAATTTCACTTACAGCAAACTTTCTTAGTGTTAAATCCAGTTTGAGTTGAAGAACTGCCTGTGCTGTTTTTGTTTCTTTCATTTATTGTCTTTCTGCAGAAAGACTGGAGATCAGTACAGTTTCGACTCCAGGCTCTGTGTACTAATGGTGTAATTTCCAGCAGCCAATCGGCAACCAACCCATAAAACTTGTCCTAATGGGATTTTGCCTCGAGCACCATCTGTAATTAGGTAGGGGGTTTCCACGGCAGCTCCATTACTGTGATTTCTAGGTAAGTCTCTTGGGCCCCCTGTGGCCTCCAGGTCTCTCAGCTTTACAGCATTCACTGAGCATTAGGTAAGCCTCACTATCCACAGGCTTGTGTGCACGTGTGCACACATACCCACCCATCCCTGCACACACACAGGATGGCTAATATCCATCAGCAGTTCCGTAATTAGTAAATATGTTTTTTCTGTGGGTTTTGTTCTTATTATTATCTTCTTTCCTTTCGCACATACTGGCTCTGTTGGTGTAAGTACAATCCAACCTAGAGGCACAGAAGTAACCGCAGATGCCACACCAGAAGTGTGCTGATGACACCATCTGCTTTCTGCAATTCTCTCTTGGTCATTGATTTCTCTGGGAGATTTTCTTCAAACTAGTTGGACAATCTTACAGCATGTTGTGTGACATATGGAGTGCTTTTTCACGAGTGACTTCGGCACACTGCAGTGGAAAGAGCAAGGATGTGGGGTCAGAGGGCTGGATTGAGAAGCCTGGATTAGCCTCCTCACTAGATAAAGTCCTTACTGTTTTTAGCCTTCCATCTATAAAGTTACATTAAGTGATTATTAAAGCTGCCTAAGAAATACGATGATGAATCAATGAGAAAACATTAAAACTCAACAAATTTTGAAGCACTGTATAAAAATAAATCGTAATGAATTTTTTCACAATTTTCTTAATGATAGCCAAACGGTTTTCCAGCTTCCCAAAGGAGCCTTTTACCTCAGTCCCAGTAACATTTACAACACTTGGACGAGCTTTGCTTGAGGCTTATAGACTCTGTGTGAGTTTTGAGGTATTAGACTTCTGTTTGAAATCTGTTTTACAGCAGTATCTTACTTATGTTAGTAACAGACAATAGGATTATAGAACAGAAACAGTGAGGGGAGAAGAGGCGTGAGGGGTCAGAGGGCAGAGGGAGAAAACTCAGAGAGAAAAGATCATTTGGAAATAAAAATTAAATGGAAAACACGTTGAACTTTATAAAAAGTACAAAACCAATGTTACTATGATGCTACCTCCAATTTCCATCAAATAAATATGGGAGCTATTAAACAGAAGTGGCTACTTATATTCTGGACAGTTATTAGGAGAAATATATATTAATAAGTACTAGCAATAAATCTTAGTAATAATATTCATAGCTATTACCATTAGGTGAAAATCACCTTTTATAATAAAATAACGAACAGTAGGGAAGGGGGACCACCTCCTCACTCTCCTTTGTGCTGCCATCTTCATCCTCCTCACAATGCTGCCTCTGATTCTGCCACGTGGATGAGGTTCCCTGGTATCTAGGTAACTGGCCTGCACATACTCTCTCTCTTTCCACCACTCCCACCACCTAATGGCTCCCAGCTGTCCTCCTCCTGCTGAGGACAATTCTTCCCCAAACTCAAAGTTGGATGCACAAAATGCAGTTGGCTGGCTGGATTTCCAGCTGTCTCTGGGGATGGACCATAAGGCCTGATCTAAAGGAGAAAAGCATAAAAACCCATCTGGCCCTCCATTCCAATGTACTTCCTTCTCTCCATGTTTATCAGTCATAAAGGCTGTATTTTGATACCAAGTTTCAGTTTGTTTTACTTTTCAAATGATTCGGAACCAATAAGGAGGAGAGTTGTGATTAGTTAGAATGTTCAAAATTCAGTATCAGGGTAGAATCCATCAGGTTGAGAGAAAGGACCAAGGGCAGAGCAGAGAGGTTAGTAAGTCAAAATAGCATTTTAAGATTCTTCTGGGTCCAGTCACTTTAACCTGGGAGCTGGTAACTCTACTCAGTGGCTACTGTGCTGCCCACATTTTCTTCCTATTCAAAGTGGCTCTTGTTGAGTGTTTTCTGTTCCTCTTTTATACTGTGTACTGGCTGAGGCAGAAAGAGGTGTCCTGAGACATGTAGTATCACATCAAGAAGTGGCCACATGCAAGTGGCTGGGCTTAGAGCTGAAAACCTGAATGGATTGAAGCCTTGAGTTTGGTTATTAGAGGAGGCAAATTTGTTTCTGTCTGAGGAAAGGTGCTACCATTCTTTGAGTGGTCGAAGCACAATTGTCTGAAGATAGATATTGTCCCCAGTAACCCCTTATCTCCTTTTCCTGATGTGTATCTGTATAGAGTCACCATTAGTGTAGAATCTCCCGTCTTCATCGCAGCTATGTTTGCCCCTGGATGAAATTGGGCAAAGAACAGTGCGTGAAAGGAATGGGTACAAAAGATATTCTTAAGGGGAGGAGAATGGCATATCTTTCTTTTGTATTTACTTGTAGAATTGCAGAATTTGGTATTTCCTGTACTCTGCATCTAAGTTTTATACTTGTAAATAGAAAAATATTTCCTAGATGATCATCAAAATTCCACTACTAGGTTGGCTAAGTCTAGTCTACTTTCTGATAACCCTCTAAACCAGCGGTTCTCAACCTATGGGTTGCGACCCACAGGAATTAAAGGTTGAAAACCACTGCTCTAAACCTATATCAGACATAGCCAGAACATGCCATTGAACAAATTTTAAAGTAGATGAAGCCTGTTTTTAGCCTAAGAACTTTCTTATTTTGGCTGTATTCTTTTTGTTATGTGTCACTTCCCTGATAAAAGATGAAAGCTAAAAGTTATTTGGAAAAGTTGGGAGCAAGCTAATTCATACTCACATGTCAGTGACTCGCTGTGTTAATTCTCTGGAGTATTTTCCTTTTAAGGAAAAATACATATGTATCTCTCACATGCATCCACACAAATATACTATTACATTCATATATATACATACGTTCTTTATATAGATATATAATGTGTGCATACAGCTACTTAAAGAGAGGAAAATTCAAACTTTAAGAAAATTATTTTGAAATAATGGAAATGTACACATTCAACTGAAGTCCACATAGAAAAATAAATTGAGTCCACATAGTCTTCAAATCCTCACATCCTAATCCTACATTTGGTGTGCAGGTTTTAGCCACTAAGTTAAATAACATTAAGTACATCAGGAAGTCAAGTTTGATGACAATAAATATATCTAAATAATGCACTTTTAAAATTCTTGCAATACCAATTCCTCATATGAATTTCATATCAAAGTAACCACTGACTAATCAATGAGAGAAATAGGCATGCTCAAACATTAAATTTATGTGTTATCCCATTGTATTACTTTAGAACTTGCCAATTACTACATCGTAAAACTATATTTTTGTGTCCCAAAGTAAACATTCTTTGCCCTTGCACTGTTATACAAATAGATAATTACCCATGGAGTTTGATCTTTTTTAGCACTGCTATAAGAATCAAAATTTACATATTCAACTACCGGGCATAATTAAAGACGATAAATCAAATTGCAATATGTAAAAAAAGAGGAGTGCTTATACATGTTTTTAGAATTTATTACTAAAATTGGCCTCAGGTGTTACTAATTACATTTTATAATAAATAACTATAATCAGAATATCATGATCTGAAATAATCAGGATTTTGATCCATTGGTTTACTAGCAATATTAATTACATTGTTTGAAAGCTGCCATATAAATCGCTCCTCCATTACAAGGTGTTGACTGGATCAGAGACTGATGATTTAAATAAATAAAGAGGGAGAAATTTCTAAGCACAGCATTAGTGTCAGAATCAATGAATTATCCTTGCTAGGTATTTATTCGCACCTAGAAATACTAGCTTTAGAGGCAACCATGACATTTCTAGGAAACTTGATGAGAAATTTAACTTTTCTGCCCAAATTTACAGGCTTCCTTCCCCTATTTTACTCAATTATTAAAGACAGAGATTTAAAATGTATTGGTCATGGTCAACCCTGCACAGATACTCCCACACTGAGAAATAACATCTTCAAGTCAGTGGCTAAGACGTCGATAACGGTCACATTGATTTACCAGTGTTCTCTGTGTGTCAGGATTCCAGATCACAAAATGCAATTCTGCATTAAATGAAAATGGAGAACTGTACTCCGCAGAAAAATCTCACGAGGATTCAAAGAAACTAGGGTTTCTGTTCTTGCCACTCGCAGGGTTTGTACAGAAATATCACCTTGTACAGAAAGGTGTAAACATAATTGAATTAAAATCTGAAGACCAGCATTTATATCTAATGCTGTGTGTGTGTACGTGTGTGTATGTGTGTGTGAAAGGCATGTGACTAGGGACATAGTAGTTTACAGTTTGGAAATTTTATATGTTTTTTTTTTTTTTTTTTTGCAATTTTGGCCAGGGCTGGGTTTGAACCCGCCACCTCCAGCATATGGGGCCAGTGTCCTACTCCTTTGAGCCACAGGTGCTGCCCAGATATATCAGTTGTAAAATCTGATTACTGTACCTTTGTCAGATAGTTGTTTCTGGACTTCTACCTAACAGTGTGCTGGTAAATTCTGTAACTACTCTTTCTATTTCTCCAGAAAATAAATAAAAAGAATAAAAAATAAAAAGCCCTGATTGGTAGCAATTGCCAATTTGCAAGGAGTAAATACCTCCTCCATGGCCAGTTTCAAGATATCAACCTGGAAAGATATACACACAATCAGATTTCATAAACTAGCACTGCTGGGTACCGCATACTGCTGGATAATGGACAATACCATGTAGTTAGTCTCGCAAAAAGCAGCTATTGGGCGGCACCTGTGACTCAAAGGGGTAGGGCGCTGGCTCCATATGCCGGAGGTGGTGGGTTCAAACCCAGCCTTGGTCAAAAACTGCAAAAAAAAAAAAAAAAGCAGTTGTTTATTCCATATTTCTTCAATGAATGTGAATGTGAAAGAATCCTATGAACATTTACCCAGATAGAAAAGACAAAGAATGCATCGAGAGGTTTCTCAGAATAATCTAACAACTGTGGAAAGCTGATTTATCATTAAAATAAAATTCTGGAAAGTAGTTAGAAAATTTTCCTTCTCAATTGCATGTTCTTAGGAGGAAAAGAAAAAAAAAAGGTATGACCTAGATAGGAATTTTAATTAAAAAGCTGATTATCACACTTTCTTATCTAACTACCTGAATGCAATATCCTTCACCAGAAATAGAAAAGAATATGAAGGTAATACTAATATAATCAACATGATGGTCTCAGTACACACTTGTTAGGATTCAAGAACAAGAAAGACAAAAGATAATAAATGACGTTGAGTAGCTGGCTACCCAAACCTAATTAATGAGAAACAATTCTTTTTAGGCCAGGTTGCGTATTGTGTATGAAAAATCTTTACACTCATCCTTTTCTGAAGACAAATTTTTCATTCAAAGATGCAATAAAGTACATACGAAAATATATTATCTCATCTGTAGATCCATGGTTTCAACAGCAAAAGGAATCACAGAGGGCTTTAATAGGCATGGTTTGAGGGTCAATGTTCAACAGAGACATATAAAAACACAGTTTTCATCATGGTCATTTCATTACCCAACTCTAATGGGAAAAGTTCCCACAGCGTAGAATGTAAATAGTACTCTTTGCTTATGGAGCAAAATTTAACCCTAACACTAAGGGTAACTATGGCACATAAGACAAAATATTCAAAGCTATCAACTGATGCAAACTAAACTCTTAGTGTTCATCCAGAATAAGGCAAGAAGAAAAGTGGAGTTTCTAGGAAGTTCTCCTGGAAAATAGCATCAACACTTGACAACCCTTTTCCCTCTAGTGATGTGATGAAGAAAGTTGGTATCAGAATAGGTCTGATTGCCTTTCCTTTCTGTCTCTGAATGGAACTTTCCCATTTTTTAAAACTTGATTTTCTCACCATTTTTAACTTGATATTTTATTCATCAAATGATTATTTTAATGTAGGCATTATACAAAATATTAGATAGATCCTATTGACTTTTATCAAATCCTCACATATTCTTAAAAATATATAACTGAATACTATTTGCCTGGTAAATTTTAGATCAAAGAATCATCCTAGGAGCAATAGAGGAGCTTAAGAGAAACACGACTATTTGGGATATGTTAAAATTTGGACAGTTTTGACTTGTGCATTTTCTTTTATTAATATTTCCCTGATTATTTTCCTTCCCTGGTATTTTAAAATATCCAATAATGAGCTCTAATGACTGGTGGCTGCATGGCATCATTTCATTTCAACAGCTTTCATTTTTCCCCTTAATTCCTTAGTTCTAAGTTCATCTAATTGGCAAGTACAGAGAGCGTACAAAAATGAGTTCTGATGTTTCCAACTAATAAAAAATGCATCATTTGGCCCTAACTGTCTGGCAAAGTTAAGAATCTGGAAAATAGTATCCTTCCGATAGTACTTTAGAAGTCATAATAAAGCTCTGGTTATATACTAATTTCAAAGACAAAAGAAGATAAATTATTATAAAAATTATATATCACATTATAATTGACATTTTAGAAAAATGTTGCTGATGGATTGCATAATTTCATGAGAGAGTTTCTTCACATCTGCTTTTTATTGTTTAATGTGACTCACGGTATGTTTGCATATGTGAATTGATAACCTGCCCTCTAATGAACTTCAATAAATAAAATGAGATATTACATTTTGAGTAACTTTTTTTCATTCTTTAACAAATTATTCAAAAAAGTTTAGATTTAATAGCTAAGATTTTTTTTTCCAGAGAGAGATCTTAAAATGCTGTTCTGTAACTGATCATAATTACATAATTATATGTCAGTAGGAACACCATTACGGAAGCTTATTTTTTAAGTCTTCTTTATAGCATGTCTGAAAAAATAAATTTAATAGAGAAAGCAAATATCAAAATGTTTAAATTATTCACAGTTTATGTAAATGTTCTTATTTCCATCAGCTGTTTCTTTTAAATTTAAATTGTGTAATATAGCCCTAAACTAGTTTTACAATATTATGGGATTGCAGAAATTATAGGATTTTGGCCTTCAATGATAACCTTTCCTTTATAACCTTTCCATTATAACTTCATGAATAGTTATTTCTGAAATTTGCGGGCAGCAGATTATGAACGACTTAGAGTAATTTAGAAGAAGCCCTGCTTCTTAAATACTTTCCAGATAAATATTCAAACTCTAACAACTTTCACATTTACTGGAAAGGGGATAGCAGCTTTTTTTCTTTTCTAATGATTTGTTATTAGAAAAATTTTGGAGATTGTATTTTCAGAGTGATGTTTGCAGCTTAAACAAGTAAACCTTAAATTTTAGGTGGCTTAACCAATGGATTTTGTTTCTCATTCAGATAACATTTCAGCGCAGGTTTTTAAAGAGTATTTCACCTGCAGACAGAGTCACGAACTCGAATTTCTCTCATCTTATAGCTTCCCTACTCCCTTCGGCTTTAGAATCCACCACATCCAGTATCATACGACAGGATGAGTAGTAAAGGTATGTTTGCTCTTTACTGGGCAAACTGGATAGTTGGCAAATGGCATGCATATTTCTGTTTATTTCCCATTGTTGGAAAATAGTCACACAGTCTTATCAATATTAATGAGAAGCCTGAGAATGCCATTCCTGATCAGACAGCTCCCTCCCAGTGATAAAATCATATTGTGGAAGGTAAGAAAACACATTTTCAGTAGTTACGCAATGGCCTGTTTTGGCATTGTAAGAATAGAATAATTATTACTCTATTATGATAAATGCCCATGTTTCTCTCTTTGCTAAGTAACATAGTTTTTTCAACTCCAAATAAGCAGAAAAGATTTTATTCAAAATTATTATAGGTATTTCAGACAGCTCTGGACTGTCTAATTTTAAGTAATATCCTTTTCAGTAATAAATATTAGCTGGCTTCTAACCGCTCATAGATCATCCATAAATTCTTCCACTTTTCTAGGTAATTTTGGAAAAAAAAAAAAGAAAGCGTGAAGAATTTTCCTAGAGTATACTTGATGGATACCACTTAATTCTTTGTCCAATGAACATGTTATAGGCAACTGTTGATTATATTCAGCCCACAAAAGTTTGGCTCAAATATTCTTTTTTGTTTGCTTGTGTATTAGACACGCAGATTCCATAGTGTCTTTGCTCTCTGGGCCTCAGAAGGAGTGTTCTGGAAGTAAGTTTGCAGCATAGGCCTCCACTCACCCTCCTGACACTGAGCCTACCTGAACTCTCTTCTTATGCCCAGAATTTAAACTTAATATGATAGTCTAGCAAAATTACTCACTCAGAGTTCTCTCCCTTTCTCTTTTTTTCTGTAAGGCTAACAAGTCAGACATTGTACAGAAGTTCAGCACCTATAGACTGATGCTTATGTTTTCTTCAGGATTAAGATTAATTCTCTTAGTAGAAGCAGCTTAAATGCTCATTTAATTATTATCATTTGTTAATATTGTGGTTGGAATTCAATTTGTTTTCCATGGAATATGAGAAAGGAATGAAAAAGAAGTTGAGACATAATAAAGAAAAAGCTAAAGTAAAATGTATGAAAAATATTATTTCAGAGTTACCATGAAAAGGAAGAAGAAAAAGAAGAAGAAGAAGAGGAGGAGGAGGAGAAGGAAGAGCAGGAGGAAGAACAAGAAAAAAGTACGTCAGCAGCAGTATTCACTAGCAGGAAGCACATGTTATAATATCTTTTATGGACTGAGTCATATTTGATTAATTTCAAAGCAAAAAAAATGGTTGTTTATATTAAACACTTTCTAATTGCATTCAAGTAAGAGAGGATAGAGTATGGAGATTTAGAGATAACTGGTGCTTGCCCTCTGTGGGGAGCAGACAAAAGAATAGTATTCTGATGCTTAAATATCTATGCTCACTTTTTTTTTTTGCCATAAAATCTACTCAAACATTACCAGCTAGATAAAAAGGAAATATATAAATTTTTATCATAAAAATGATCTGTTCAAAAGTTTCAACCCCATGTTTTGAGAACAATGGGTTTGTCTCTTAATATATTTACAATGGAACCTTGGGCAATTAGCAAACCTCTAGAATCCAAAGTGGTTTTTATATAATTGATATAAGTTTTAAATTTTTAGTGTATTATATAAATTGCATAAAATTCTTAATAGTGTGGCAAATACTAAGTATTAAAAATATATATTTATATATACACACATATTAATTTCTATCTTTTGGTCCCTAATTCCTAAATGAATGTATCCATAAATAACATGACCTTTTGTAAAGGTAGGGAATTAATATTGTTAATTACTAAGACTTGAATGTCATATTATTTGATCATACACCGTGTGCTTCCTGGTGTTTTCCCAATCATTGCAAAAGGATGTGAACAGTAAGAGTTTTAAGAATCATGAATACAGAGACAGGAAATACCATAAAATGGTAATTTCTGGTTCAACTCTATATCATAGATTTGGGTCCTTTCCTGGAAAGCTGTTACAAAATACCAGTCTTCAGAGACTGAAATCCTCAAGTCTTCATATTCTGATTTAATCTTTCTTTAATGGGGCCAGAATATCAATATTTTAAAAAAATTACCCTGATAATTACTATGCAGATGGATTTCAGAATCACTTAATCCAAAGATTCCCTGGAAACAGTAACTGTGCCATAAAATGTTGTCTACATTTATGGTCTGTACTTTCTCATCACAATTTTTACCTCCATCCATGACAATTTGCCTCTATTCTGCCATTTCTGGGAGCCTCGGACTCTTGTGTACTACTACCTCTAAGTGGCTAGACTGTTTACTCTGTGGAATCTGGCCCTGGGGGGCACACAATGAATGTTAACACACTGGCTGGGTCACAAAGCCACTCCTCTCCTCTAGTATGCATTTCAATGAATGGCTTGTAATTCACTTCTTTGTTTAATCCAGAATATAAACATCAACCTGAATGTCTTACTTTTCTCCCTTCCTGCCAAATCCTAGACACCCCAAACCCCATACCCTCTCTGACACATCCATAACTCTCCAAGTCTCTTCAGACTCAAGGATGTACCCTAGTGTCATCATCCTCTCTGCCTGGGCTAATTGTTATCATCCCCTGGATGTCCTTCACAATCGTTCCCTGCTTGCCTCTCGGGTCTCTTTTCTTTTAATCCTGTTCTGTACTAGTCATAGGAACTTACTTTCTGTTTTCTGTGTGCTCTTACTCCCCTCTTTGAATGTCCTTCATCACTCTTGGAATCACCTAATTTTTCTCCCTTCTGGTCCTGACCCATTCTCCCCTCTCTCTTTTTCAGGTAGCCTCCTTCTCTAACACTCAAATCAAATAAAAGTTCTTCTTAGAGGCTCTTACGGTACTGTAATTCCCTCATGAAAGCACCTAAAACATCACATTTAATTCTCTACTTGTTTATTTTCTCAAAAATACTGAAAGGTCTCTGATAAGACATATTGGCTTTGTTCCCAGCTGTGTGTCCAGTGATTTTCCTAGCACCCGAGCAGTGTAGCATTCAACAAGCTTTTGGTGCATAAGTGCACCAGGAGAATGAATTGTTTCTGAACGTGAACGGGGACTTCATGAGTAGGTTCACCTACAAGAGAAATTACTATGTAGAGGCAGACAGCAAAAGAAAGTTTTGCAAAAGTTCAAGTCTATCCTCTTTAATTGTTTCCTCAAAGCAGAGTCAAATTTATCTACTGAAAATTAAAATTATAGAGTATTTACTTGGGAGATTGAGAAGTGTCCTTCCAGATGTTCTCAAAGTCCATCCCGGAAGAGTGGGCAGGATGTTTACCAAAGGCAATGAAACAGTGCCTTAGAGTGATTTAGGAAACAATATAATAATCTATTTGTAAAGGTTAAGTCTGTATTACTTGAGCATATTTATACATTTTCTATAGCTCAAGTATACGAAAGAGATAAGAAATTATGGCATTTATACAGAGCTTTGTTGAGAGGTTTTAAATAGTCCAGGGCTACTCAAAGAGGTTACATAGTTTGTAGAATATGAAAATCACCCCATGGAGTTGGGACCCAGGTTGAAGAATTTGAAAATATTAATTCAGGTTTAGGACAAGTGTCTGTTGTGGTCAAGGTCATATATATTGTAAGAATCAGAGTATTATGACATAGTGATTATTTCATACCAAATACCTAAGGAGAAGTTACCAAATGTAACTAGTTAATAGTCTTCCTTTCATTAAAAAAAAAAAAGATAGAATAAATCATCCCCCAACCCTAGGCATATTGTTCATAAAATAAAGCAACTAGTGGGCCTAAATGACACTTTTTATACTTTCCTGCGGATAGTAAGAGTCACACTGATGTGTATTTATTGATCGCAGAGTAACTGCTTTCTTGGTGTAGAATCATTTGTTGTGAAAATGCCACCACCATAAAATGGATTATGTTTTATTTTAGCAGATTGAAAATGGCCCTATCAGGCATGGGACAACAATGGTAAAAGTGAAGAGCAAATTATTGAGGGAAATGCGCAACATAGTCAGTGGAAAAAAGATGCAGATTTTTTTTTTTTTTTTTGAGACAGAGCCTCAAGCTATCCCCCTGGGTAGAGTGCCATGGCATCACAGCTCATAGCAACCTCCAACTCCTGGGCTCAAGCAAGTCTCCTGCCTCCACCTCCCAAGTAGCTGGGACCACAGGC
>CAUYQV010065535.1:0-28220 GCA_963574575.1 Galagoides demidoff | reverse complement strand
ATGGCCGGGCGTTTTGGCGGGCGCCTGTGGTCCCAGCTACTTGGGAGGCAGAGGCAGGAGACTCGCTTGAGCCCAGGAGTTAGAGGTTGCTATGAGCTGTGATGCCATGGCAATCTACCCAGGGGGATAGCTTGAGGCTCCATCTCAAAAAAAAAAAAAAAAAAGAGTGAGAACTTTAACTTGCTTTGGAAGCCACCCACACAGGTCAAACTGTTCACAACCAAGCTGGTGATAGCCTGGTAAAAGATTGTGAGTTCTGTATTGTCTTTTCATGAAACAAGATGAAATCATGACAGCTAGTATCAGTGATCTTGTATTAATTTATTTAAAATTGGTGATCAACATGTGTGCCAAATGCACATACTCTATCATCGCTGGATGCTAAAAATCTGTTCGGTTTCCTTGGCTTCAAGTGAGAAACTTCCTACACTCTGGCTCCACCCTCCTTTCTCACCTTAGCGGCCACTGCCCTGCTCATGCTCCCTTTGTTCCTGCCAGTGCAATTACTGCCTTTCTGAACAATGTGCCTCGCGTGGGTTTGCCCTCATGTCATTCCTCTGCTTGGAAGGCTCCCGCCCTTCCTCTTAGCCTTTCAGCTCCCAGCTTAGAACCTAAATGAGCTGTTTCTCCTTCCCCAGTCACTCGTCCCCTGGTGCTTGTTTTGTTTCAGTCCCTCACATACCACGAGTCTCTTGAGGATGGACCATCTTCTTTCCGGAAAGATGAACTCCCTGGAGGTGGCAGCCACATCACATGAAGAACAGCTCTGGAGTCAGACTGTGTTCAGGGTTTGCCTTCCGTCTGGAAACTTCCCAAGTGACTGTACATTCTTTGGCCTCAGTTTCTTCATGTTTAAAAAGGGAAAAAAAAATAACAGTTGTCATCACATAAGCCTATCGTGAAAATCTGGGAAGTCAGGGCAGTGAAGCATTTCATATACTGTAGAGTAACAGGCGGTGTGTGTTTACAGCCAGCGGATCCAGAGTCACTGCTAGCATTTCTTTTGATTATGTATATGTTGATGAATATATTGATCACATTTTGATTCAGCTTTTTAGGATGTAAATTGAGGGCAAGAGTGATGGTGTTTAGAATGATATGGATAATCCCTTGAATACGGTAGCTCTCTTTGTCTGGAATCTGTGTGTGATCTGGTCCTGGAAACCATAATCAAGTCTGTGATTAGAGAGATAAGCTCTATATTTTTTGCTCTGAAAGGTGGCATTTAGGTATTCTTTAAAACGTGGTCACACGGTCTTTTATAATTTTCTATTATCTGGTTGCTCAGAGGTCACTGAACTTCCATAATTTTTATTAAGAATTAGAAATGCCTTTAATATCTTAGCTACATCCCCATTCAGTATCTTAGCTACTTCCCTATTCAATATATAACAATTCATTTCTGCCGCCTTCGTATTTAAATAAGGTATTTGGATAGTTTCTAACTTGTTTTTAGATTGTTTAAAATATAAACTTTAACTACCTTGTAATCTAAACACAAACCACATTAATTTACATTTTGAGGTATTTAGTTTTAAGATACCACATTACATCAATATTCAGCAAATATTCATTCATTCATTGGAATTCAGAACGTATTTCAGACACTCCTAAAAGATTGATGGGAATTAATCAAAAATATTTCTTATAAAAGAAATGACAAAAAGAATTTAAGATCCTTTGAAATGTTGGCTTTGCTCATTACAAAGGTCTGTCATTTTACTTTGTTACTGGAAATGCAAGCTCTTTTAGCCTTTCAAACTTCTGAAGTCATCTCAAAATCTAACTAATTTATTTCAATTGCTCTGAGTTTGACCATATTAGAGCAGTAATAGCTCAACTAATGAGAAACCCAACTTTTATGTTTGACTAACTTACAAGTTTTAGTCAAATTGCATTCAAATATGACAATGGCATTCTTACATGGGATTCGATTCTTAATTATTAATTAACAAGCATCAGTAAACTGTCTTCTTTCATATTGCAGAGTTCTTATATGTAACAAGCTAGATTACAGAAAAGGTGGTGTTTGAACTACAGCTGGGAGAGAGAGGGAGGAAGGTGCTGAGGGAGTGAGAGGTATAGCAGCACATAAAATTCAAATGAAATTGTGCAGAATGGGAACAGATTTCCCAGAAAAATGCACTGTTTCTGAAGCTCCTGTGTCACAAGTATTAAATACTTTCCCCCAAAAGATGCCTTTTGTAATCTAGAGAAAGATTACTCAATCTGCTTTTACCAAAACAAGACTGGGAACGGTGGTGAGAAAAGATTAGCAGTCTAAGGTACACATAAAGACTCACAGGAGGGCCGTCAGGCAGGGACATGGTTTCCCACCGTCTCTTCAAAGCTGAGCTCCACGGCCTGGCTTCCTTTGCTCTGCTCAGAGCTGCCCCTCGGGTTCAAAACAGATCACTCCACAGAACTCTACATCTTGGTGCTTCCTTCAGGCTTCCTGTTGGTTCAGTTTTTCATTTTTTAAGTTTTCCCTTCTTCTAATGACTTTTTACTTTCAGCACTATACCCCAGAATATTTCCCAGACCAGAATATTTCCCAGACCATCACCGTTGACTTTGCCTTTTTCCTTCCCAATAGTGCCTGCAACAGCTGATTTCTGTGGACTGTCCACAGCTCCCCAGATCCGGCTGATTGCACCTCACTCAGCCTCGCAAGTGCTTCCATGATTTCATTCTTTATCCCTCAGTGCAGCTTGGTGAGGAGCTTCAGGGGTGCCCAGCGCAGTTCTAGCAGGTGCCCACGAGGAAGGCAGAGACCTCCTCCTACCATGTTCACGTTCACGGTGTTCACAAGCTACGAGAACGTCGACCTCATTCAAGCCTCCGAATTTCTAACTCTGATTAGTGCAACAGCTCCCAAATTGCTCTTTCTTTCTGCTATAATCTGACCGAGATTTTTCTCCACTGCCAATTGGTAATTTGCTCATTTCTTAGAATCCTGTCGGGATCCTAATTTTTCTTTCTCCAATGTCTGGAACATCCTTTATCGTCCTTAATATTGGCCTCTCTTTACCATCCCCATCCCATCTCTCTTCGTATAGGCCAATCTACCCTATTTTTCAACTATTTTGGACAATCTGCAGTCGAGCATGCAGAGGCAAACTCTGGAAATGAGACGCTGTTATTCCTTCTTGCCCACCCGGGAATCCCTGTGAATCCTTCAGAACTCAGCGTACGTGCCAGCTCTCTGGATGTCTTTTCAGCATGGGTCATGGGCCTCTTCTCTGTGCCAACTTACAATCGTTAGCCTGTTATTTCACTTATCATGAATCTATTCTTCTCAGGTAAACATGTAGTACAGGGTCTTTTATTTCAAGATGGTGTCCCGTTGAAATGTACACCCTCAGTGAAAAGATAATGTATAGAGAAATTATTATGTTTTAACTGAGTGGTTGAAATGATAAGGGCGCAAACGAAGGTAGGGACAAAGAAAAGGAAAGAGCTACAATAAAAATCGCTTTGAAGTGACAGGGACCAGATTTGGCAATTTCAACCCAGTGTTATTGAATAGGAATTATTAGAAACGATTTTAAGATTTTTAATCTAGATGAATGGAAGTTTAGCCTTCTGTGGCCATCTGGTTTTGACAGAAAGTAAAGTGTCCGGTGTGGAAATGCTGAGTCTGAAATATCTATAGGGCCACCACGAAAAGAGGTATAGAAAGCATCCAGAATGTGGGATATAGATTTTAAAGGAAAATCGGATCTAGAAAGAAAAAAGATTTAACCTTCATTAGTCAAAGAAACATTATAGCCACAGAAATGAGAATGGTGGTTCACTGAGAATATGAAGTAAAAGGACAAGAGAGTAAACAACAGGAGCTCTAAGGCTGGTCAGGGAAGTTGGGGAAAAGAAAAAACCAGAAGTCACAGCGTCACATGGAGCCCAAAGGGGGAGCTTGCCTTAGTGATGGAGTTTAGGCCTGGTTTCTCATCTATACACATCTCCCATTGGGTTTTCTCTCAGGCCATTTATTGACTTAGATGGATATTTTACAGATACAGGATGTCAGCAAAGCAGAAGCAAAAAGCTGTTGTTTTTTTTTTTTTTTTAAATCTGTTGTTCTTTTGTTTTGAAAGCATCGTCTCTCAAGAATCATGTAAATCAGAAATTCATTACTGAAACCACTTGTAGGTCATTTGGGAATTCCTCTTAAATACAATATCCCTGCTGTCATATTGTCCCTCCCAGTTCTATAGAAAGGAGAGTAAAATGCTAGGAAGATTGCATCCAAGCTTGAATGTAATTTTACAAAAGAATAGATTTAAAGATTTCACAAAGGGCAATTATATAACGCAATATTCTTCTCCTCAGTTGTGCATCTGTTGAAGGGAAAATTGATTCCATTAAGTGAAAACATAAATTTCTTGACATTTATGGCAGACTATTGAGCTTGACTGACTCTGAAAATATTATATTTATATTTCTTAATATTACAAATTGCTAATTTCTTAATCAAAAAGTAAAATTCTGAACCTTGAAGGTACATTTCAAGCCACAACAAACTGACTTTTATTTTATTATTCTTAAGTAACTGTGGGTTAGACATTTTCAGAAAACGGGTATAATAAAAGCAGTAACAACTGCAATGCAGTAATTCATGCTGGTAATTGATTCTCCATTTTGTTTATCAAAAGTATTTGCTTTCTACAATTATTGTAGCCCTCACCGTGAACACGCATGGAGATGCTTCTGCTAGGATTCTGTTTTTCAGCTGCCACATTCTCCTCTGTGGTAGCAGCGTGTGGGGAAAATGCAGGGGTGTAGATGAGATTCATAGTATTGCCAGAAGCAATTTGAAATTGGCTAGGCAGAAGCACAGCCTATTTTTTTTTTTTTTTTGGTCCATCTTTTCTGATCCAGAAAATGTTTGCATTAACTCTCGTCCCCAGCTGGAAGCACTACTTTATTATGACTCAATGGATCAATATGCACTGGGAACCATGAACTATGACGGGTGGCCTGACAATCGTGTGAAAGGCCTCATTGGTTTGAGTGGAAATGAGGTTCATTGTGAGACTTTCTTTTTATCAAAAAGGACAATTTAGAACTTTCCATTATACATTAGAAATAGAAATAAGATGGAGATAAACAGAGAAAAATGATGTTTTTCTTTTTTTCTGTCTTCTGCGTGCGCTTCTTCATTTTTCTCATCCTAGCAAACTTGACCGTGCTCCCTCAGAACGTTGGCTGACCTTGATCTTGGCAAAACCAGAGAAATATTTGCCTACTCTTTCTAATATCAAATAATCAGTGGCACATAATTTGAAGAGAGTTTTATTTCTCAGTTTAAGAGGTATAATGACAAATACAAGTTTTTAATCATAGGTTAAAATCAGATTAACAGTCAGCTACCAAAGAGAGGGTCAGAGACTGTTTTTGAGGTCTCTGCCATTGGTACGACACTGTTTAATAAATAAAGGAAAAGTGCCTAGATTGAAAAAGTCTCTCACTGGTGGCTTGTTACGTTTGCTTATATTTACATTTTTCACTATTTTAACACAATGTAATATAAAAAAATCAAATATGTTGAAACATGAAGTATATAATGAAGTATAAAAATCATTTAAAACACATCTAATCAAGGATAATTCCAAAAATCTGTGTTAGTTCTTGACAAAACTAATAGATCATAATTTTGACATAATCTCATAATAACACACTTGTCACTACATTTTTCATACAATTATAACTCTTGTGCGTTCCTCTCATTTATTCATAGGCCAGAAACCAGATGGAACTGGCTGGGGTGTTATGGATGTTATAGGAAGCAATTCATTGTGCAAAAGCGTCTGCAGATTGAAAGCATTTGTAGAATTGAATGTATGCATGGGGGAATAGTGTACCTGTTGCCTTCAGACTCTGAATTCTGTTTGCATACCACTTCATCATTCTCTTACAGAGCATATCTGGTAAAGCCAGTAGGTAACATATATATTTATGATATCTCTGTCTGGTTTGTACTAAAAATCCTCGTGATCTGCAATGAATGTGGGGTGGTTCTACTCTTGAGTGTGAACGTGACTGTGTCAATGCGATGCACTCGGGAAAATGCTTTTTGAATCAGATCCATTAATCCTGGTTGACCACCTACATACGCATGTAAATAGCCATTGCTCTTGATAATCCGCATACAATTTTATAAAATCATAGTTTGTAAAAATCATAATTGGCAGCTAAAGGACATTAGGCACCCACACAAAATGCTTATTGCTATGCGATGAACACCACATATCTCATAGTAGTATTATTATACATTAATCATTCGGATCTGAAATACTGGTTGATGTAATTTTCTCAGGACAGTTTAAAATTCCTGAGTCTGAAGGTTAGTAGTTGAGGAATACCATGAAAACAACCCATATTTTTCAGTGTTGTCAAACTTTAGCAGTTGTGAATGTTGTTAAGGCGGAAGAGATCATATTTTTTATTCAGTCCAGAGACTGTTTCTCATATATGACCGTGTATTAGATCGCCTCAAAATCCCCAGGCTCTGCTGGGTACAAAAGAGGATATGCTTTTGATTGTGTCAGTCCCTTCCAGATAAATGCTCAGAATTTCTGATTTTCCACTTCTTTCTTCTACTTTTTCCCCAAATGGCAGTTGGTATACAAAGAGCTTAGATGATGTCTTGACACAGTTGGATGGGGAGCTTCCCTAGGAAATGTTGGTTGTTGTGCCAGTGACCACCACAGGATTGTTGGTTGAATCCTTGTGCTCAAGAGAGTGATCTCTGCTGAGTGTAGCTGAGCTTTGCTGACAAAGGGTATGTGTTCACATACATGCAACCATCACCTTTTAATGGCTGGGACTCATGATATTTCTTGTTGCTATTCTGATTCCCTCAATCTTCAGCTTTCTTTTATTTACTTATTTAATTTTTTTAAAGGCAAGTGTGAAACAAAGTTTATTGAGTATGAGAAAGATAAGTTTACAGTGTAAGAAAGTTTACAAAGCAGGATATGTTTGCCACAGACAGCAAAGGGGCCTCCATTGCCAAGGGTGATTAGGCAGAGAGGTAGGGAGGTAAAGAGGTGAGGATAATGGTGAGGGGTTCTCCTTTATACCACCTGGCTCAGGCCTACCTTGTGGTTCAGAGGTCACCTTGGAACCGGGGTCTTACTGCGTAGGCAGACCTGCACGAGACTTTCTGAGAGCCCATGGAGGGGTGTGGACTGCACAATAATTAGTCTTAAGGCTGCTCTAAGTCACCTATAAGACTTTCTTGTACCTGTTCCTAGGCTAGAGAGTCTTCTACATCATTTAGCAGTTGGCACACGAAGTTCTGATTGGTAGATTGGTAGGTGGTCTCTCCTCCCCAGGTGTGAGCGATCACTTGGGGCAGAATTAAGATGGGTGGCACTGAGATGGGGCCCTGGAGGCTCTCACCTTGTCCTCCTTCCCCAGGAGACCCGTTTCCTAAGTTACTGTCTAACATTTCTTCACTCTGTAGAGGCCCAAATCATTGGGCAGGGAGCATCAATTAATCTGGCTGCTTCCTGCTGAAAGAAGTTGAAGGTTTTTATTAGGGGGGCCTTTAGTGGGTTCTCTAGGGGACTTGGGTATATGCCTTCAGTAGATTGCTGTAGTAGGTCCAAGGAGGGGGTAGGTGCTGGGACTGATAGAGAATGTGGGACCATTTGTAGATTGATGACTTCCAGATGGATGAAATAAATTTAGTTAGAAAATTTATGAGGATCAGTCTTAATATCAGAATTCCCAGGATGCAAAGTAATAGGGTGAGTAAGAGAATTATTCTAGACATCTCCCAAGACCTAGGAGTCTTGCCTCATGTCTGAAGATTGGAGGCAGACTGCAGGATGGCACTGGTGCTGTCCTGAACCTGTTCTGACTTGTTAACATAGAAGCAGCACTGTTCCTTTAAGAATGAGCAGATGCCCCCTTCTGCTACAGTTTGTGGCTTTCTTTTAGCTAATGCTGCAGTCCTCAGTCCCTAGGCCACACACTGGTACCAGTCCATGGCCTACTAGGAACCCTGTGCACAGCAGGAAGTAAGTGGTGGGGGGGGTGAGTAAAGCTTCATCTGTATTTACAGCCATGCCCCATCACTCACATCACCATATCAGCCATGGTATTAGATTCTCATAGGAAGGTGAACCCTTCTGTGAACTGTGTGTGAGGGATCTGGGTTGCTCACTCCTTATGAGCATCTAATTCACCCTCTCCCTGCACTCCCCACCCCCGGTCTATGGAGAATTAATCGCTTTTCTTTTAAGTTGCCCAGTTTGTGCAGTAGCCTTCGAGCATTGCCAGTACCATAAAGAACCCCCCAGCTGCCTCCCAGCCAGACCCTCATTCACTGCTAGGCATTGCTCTTGAGTTTTTTTCTCTTACACTTTCACTACGGGATAGTTAGATTGCTAGGAAATACGATTCATTGGGTAGAAAAATGAAAAATGCATAGTTTAAATAAAAACAAAACAAAACAATTCTCCTCTTGCAGAAAGATTAGATGGAAATAAACAGACAAAAAAGACTTCATTCAAAAGTATTGCATCAGAGGCCAAGACTTCTGCAAGAAGAGAAAAAGATTGAACTCAGTTACGCTGAAATAATACCAAGGAAGCACTGGGCTGAGCTGGTGGAAATATACTGAGGATGTTATGGGGAAAGTTGGCCATGTGATCAGGCCATCTGTGTTTGCTAATTGCAGCTTATGTAAGTTAGGCTTCTTCCCTCCTGCAGAGACTTGAGGACAGGGGCCCAATCTTTCTTATGATTACATCTCAAAGGGGTGTCTCTCCGGTCCTTGAGAAAGACATCCTGGATGTAAAGCTGGCAAGAGGCTGGATGAAGATTTATACTTCCAGGGGTGGAGAAAGAATTTACAATCACAAATTTTAAAAAGCAAATGCTCTAAGAAAAGGAAGGTCAGGAGCCTACATTCAGGAAGAAATTTGTCTCAAGTTTAGTCAAGCTGTGGAGAATGTTAAGGCTGTCTTGGTCACATGCATCACTAATCATTTTTTCCTTTGCCTATGAAATAAAAATTACCACAGTTGTCTACCAGCCAGGAAGCAAGCCCTCACCTGCAATCAAATCAATCAGCACCTTGATCTTGGACTTTTCAGCCTCCAGAGCTGTGAATAATAAATTCTGTTGTATATAAATAAAAAGGTATAAATCACGTACGTAATTAAATAAGGTGTGTGTGTAGTCAAGACTGAGTTGAGCAAATACTTAAGCCCAGAGATTAACAGATCTCATTAAGTGGGAACATAATGTTACGCTAATATGTTTTATTATTTTTACGAATTAGGAAAATATGAAATGATTTAATCAATCAAATGCCTGAAATTGGCTCTGCACTGTCTACCTTTTTGATACGCTATGCCCTGGTAATGCTGACTTTTCCAACCATTAAGGGGAAATGATGTCTGTTGGGTACAGGAGAGTGACTTCAGTTTGTTGACCCAGAAGGAGTGATATGAGGATATTTGGCTCATGACAGCTTATCATCTCAGTCTGGCTGGAGAAGATAAAAAAAAAAAAAAGGTAGGGAAGCGAAAAACGGTTTTTAAACCTCTGGGATACTGCCAGTAGGCTCTGTCTGATGCATGATGTCATTTACTGAAATGACCTGCCTTCCTGTAATAGATCTACATCGAAACTTTTAAAAAATATTATAATGGGCTTAGAAAGAAAAACATGGGCAGGCTCTGATGATCATCTGAACTTCTAAAGATCATGTGCTGAAAATCATTTTCCCGAAACCACACATCTGAATGAGTGGAACTTGCTGTAATGGAAGAAATAATTAAGGCAAAGAATTTGATTTCTTTCTGCAACTTTATTTTAGCTCGCCAGAGGAAATTTGGCTGTTACAAAATTTGCAAATCAAACAGACAAATCGAAATGCCCAAACAGAGAAAGGCTGTTAAATGGTTACTTTTCAAACCACTGAATTATTAAAGATTTCAGAAATGTTCAATCTGGCAATACAAGAAGGGGGACTGAACGTCAGTGTACCAGTTTGCTGTGAGGGAAAATTGATTGGCAGCCCAGAACTGGAACAGAAGAGGATTTAGTGAGGTGTTAGTAATTTAGAACCTTGCTGGGAGACGAAGTGAAAAAGCATCTCTCTTTCATTGTATCAAAAATTCCAAAACAAAGCAATAAATACATCTTGGAAATGTGGTTTATAATTGATGAAACTGTGTAACCGTGAGGCAATTGGTAGTGGATGTGTGTGAGTATCGCAGCTGAGTGCCTGGAATTTCTGTCTGAGAACTCTGGAAAAAATACCGCCCTGCAAAGAAAAATGTCCTAGCTTTTATTTAGTTTGGTTCTAGGGCCAGTTTTTCCACTAGTTGGCATGAATTTAGCAACAAATTTATTCCAATCTTTTATACAACAAATAACTTATTGAATACCTCTAATGTCTCAGGTCGTGTGCTAGATACTTGGTGACTTTCAGTGAACAAAACAGGTGAAAATCCTGGTTCTTAACGGAGCTTCTATTCCAGTGGAGTTTGATGGAATAAAATAACAAATAATAATCAGTAGGAAAATCATATGCTATGTGAAAAGATGGCAGTTTCTGTCAAAAAAAAAATGAAAAAGCGGTTCAGCATGACAAATGGGAGTGGGATTGCTGGGTGAAAGGAATTTTAAATAGGGGAGGTCAGGCGGTACTAGCGTACTCTTTGAGAAGGTAAGATTTGAGTAAAGACTTAGAGGCAGCAAAGATGTAGTCTGGAGTATCTCAGAGAAGAGCATTCTAGAAGAAAGAATAGCTTTATTAGCTTCTGAAAATACAGTTGAGCCAGCTGAGCACAGACTGCCCTGTAATCCAGTCATCTGTTATGAGGGCTGGAGTCACATGTTACCAGTGCAACTTGAGGGACTGTGGATGGACAGGAAAAAACAAAAACTGGGCAGGTACCAAAAGTTAGCTGTGGTGTGCCATCTCCACAACTTCCGGCAAATATCTCTTTTCATAAATAATTCTTAAATATATATAAAATTAGGAAAAGAGAAGAAATGTAAACTCTACATTATTTAGAAAAAAGTATATTTAACTTCCTCATCATACAAAATTTTAGGCTGCTGCTCAAACTTGAAGTCATCCAGATTCTATTAATGGTAGTAATTTTATTCTAAAATTAGATTATATTTATAAATAAGATTAACGACTCATGGAGATGTGTTTGCAGTTGTGTTTATATGTTCTATAACAAAGAGTTCCTTTTTATTCTTGAAAGGTTGATGATGTATGCTGACGTATTTTGTATCCCTTTAACCACTACTTTGACTGTATCGGAGTAAAGTGTTTATCTCAGATTATCATAAAAAAAGAATAGCTTTATAAAGTTCTTGAGATGAGGAAATGACTGATGTTTGGTTCCTTCCAAAAACCACAAGGCCAGGCACAGTGGCTCATGGCTATAATCCTAGCACTCTGGGAGGTGGAGGTATGTGGATCACCTGAACTCAGGAGTTTGAGACCAGCCTGAGCAAGAGCAAGACCCTGTCTCTACTAAAAATAGAAAAACTAGTGAGTGTTGTCGTGGGTACCTGTAGACCCAGCCTTGGGAGGCTGAGACAAGAGGATCTCGCACCCAGGAGTTAGACCTGGGCTCTCTAACCAGGGAGACAACAAACATAAGGAAGGCATCGTTAATGGATGGGAGTGAGCTGGAGAGAAGAGAGGAACGGAAGCCGAGATGGTGTAGGGGTGGCGTGAGGGGCAGATCATTTGGACCTTGCTGTTGTTTTAATAAGGACTTTGTCTTACACTCTTGTGAAGCTGAGAACTATTGCAGTACTTTTGAGCGCAGGGGTGATATTTTACACCTATTGTGTAGAGAATAGAGTCTCAGAGAGCAGAGGTAGAAAGAGGGAGACTTATTAGATGACTATTGCAAGTATCCAGGGCTTGAATAATGTAATTGGAATCAAATAAATATTCACGAAGATGGAGCAACAGCAGGATTCAACAGTGTCTTACGGTGGTTCGGTGGTGTGGTATTAGAGAGAGAAAGGGGTCAGACATGACTCCAGTTCATTTTGTTGTTCTGAGAAACCAGACAAGTAGCATTGCCATAAATGGAGCTGGGGAAGGGTATGGATAAAATAGGATTTGTTGAAAGAATGGAAGATCAGTTTTGGGAATGTTAGAGATATCAGGAGAAAAGTTGAAGGTACAGTTCTGAAGTTTAGGAAAGGAGTATGAGAAGACACATGAACGTGAAGAAGTTAGACACACAGGTAACGTTTAAATCTACAGTGTAAGGGCGAGAGACGTCACCAGGGAGTGAGTGCAAAAAGTAGAGAAGCAAAACAGAAGACCGAGACCTGGACATTCCCAACCTTGAAAGATGATGAGAGGTGATAGGAGGGACCAAGAAGGTGGAAAGAAAGTTGAGAGAATGTGCTTTTGCAGAAGCCATGTGAGCAAAGTGCTACACATCCAGGCGTTGGGAGGGGTCAGAAGTATCACCTCTCATCAGTAGGTCATGTGATGGTGAGATACAGCTTGACCTCTGGAGTTAGCAACGTGGGCTTCTTCGGTGACCTTGACAAGAGCAGCTACAGTTGCGTGGTGGAGGGTGAAAATTTGACTGGAGTTGACCTAAGACAGAATAGGGTGGGAAAAATCAGAGAGTGATATGGACGTTGTATTCGAAAGTATTTATATAAAAAGAAGCAAAAAAATATAGAGTGGGGTGAAGAAAAGTTTTTTCTTTTCTACCTTTTCAAATGGGAAAAATAAGAACATGCTGATATAACTGTATGCTGTTGGGAATCAACCCTCAAAGAGAAAATAAAAATAATGAAGTGGAAAGAGAGGAGAATGGCTGAAGCTGTGAGCCGGGAATAGGACCAGCCCACATCGGAGGGGGCTAACTAGCGGCTTATGTAACTGGGAAGCACAGCAGCTGCCCCGCAGCCACAGCTGGACGCGGTTCCGGACCACGTCCTCAGAGCTGGGTCTTTCTCTCCACTCTGCCTCTCCGTGTGCCAGCTCTGCTCAGGCAGGCTTTCCACAACAACAGCCCCCTCCATGTGCTGCTCACCTCTATCTGCTCAGCATTCACGGCAGAAAAGAGTCTCTTCTCCACCAGTCCCAGCAGAACCCTGGCATGCTTCACTGTCATGGCTGGAGGTCACCGGCCCAGGCCCTGGAACAGATTGTGGTGATCAGGGTGGAAGGTGCCAAGATTCAGGAGCTAACATGAGAAAAGACCAGCAGCGACACACACAGCATCGTGTTTTCTTCCAGCAAAAAGGATGAAGCTGGTAAAAATACAAAGCTATTAAAGGCTCTACGGTGGCCTGAGGACACTGCACACCATTTAAGGGAGCCAAGTGAATATTGGCGCCCTGCTCTTCCTGTTTCTTTACATTATTGTAATTTAGTGTCAGGATCAAAATGATCCAGGCTAACTTAAAACTCTTGGGGAAATCTGGATGAAATCACATTTGGAAAAAAGTAATTATCTCAGAGGGAAACTTGCCTATGACAATTCTAATTAAGCCAATTATTTTCTAGAAATTTAGATGTCCTAATGATGGCCAGGACCGTCACTCAGTTACATTCACTCGTGTTTTGTGCCCTTGAATATCTGTGTCCTTCTGTATTTTAAACTCTTGAGGAAGAAATGTGAATCCCTTTTTTATGTAGTTCCTGCTTGAATAAAGTTGACACATCACCATTACCAGGTGACCACTTAGAATGGCTGCCAGGCCATTTTCAATATAACTGGGGACACAGGTGATTCTTAGCTCCGTTTTAGGGCCCCGACCAGGAGTATTTTCTTCTCATTGTTTCCCCTTCACTTCCCTAAAATTGTAAGATGCATCTCCATGTCCTAAATATTGGTGATATTTAGTGGATGAAATGTCTGAGTCTTGAACAAAATTCAGCTGGCCAATCTATTTATATAAAAAAAATCACACTAAATAAATGATTTGAGTATATTCTTGTGATAAAATATACCCCCATGAGGCAACGATAATTGTAAATACTCCAGGGGTAAAGAATGAAAATGGGATAATTTTAAAAGTGACATCCTCATGCAGAATAATATAGTTTTAAAAGTTAGTAATTTCTCACCTATGCTAAAGTAATGGTAAAATTTACCTAGCCTCTATAAATATTTTTAAGTTTTATTTGAAAAGAAGAGATATTAAGGAATATTTCCTCTAGTTAGATAATTGTAATAATTAATGTAATCAATGCATACAATTTCTGGTAGTGTGCACTTGGCAGTAGACAGTTTTTACTTTTTGTTCCTTATAATTCATAGCGACATAATATTACAGAAGCATGTTCCATAGACACCTGATACTTAGAAGTGGTAGGCAACAGATAAAAGAGATTCTGTTCTGTGGTCATTCAGCCACTAAAGTTTTTCAAAGCTCAACTTTTGCCATGCTCAGAATTCTTTTCTTTGGAGTCCACAGCAATAATAATTGTTTTACCACTCAAAAAGTTAGCAACTATTATATACTCTCATGCTTGTGAAATCTGAGAGATATTCATAGGCACTTACCAAGCTTTTAACATTTTATTCTCATAACAGTACTGTGGCATTTGAGAGTCATGGACGGGGTGGACTTTTATTTTTAAATGTGAGTTTTCAGGCTGTAATAGGAAGGGTTAAGAAATGTTTCTCCTTGAAATGATTATGACATATTATTATGCCAAGTCTCAGTATCAAGGTCAAGGCAGGAGAAAGAGGGTGGAGAAATAGGAAGAAGAAAAATGCAATAGGAGGAAGAAAAGGATCTGGTGAGGCAAGACTCTTGTTTTTGTTTTGTGGGTTAAGTATCTAACCATGGAATAGATGGGGTGATGAAAAAGCTAGCCTTCAGTATCATGGGTATTGGTTACTGTGACACGGAATACATTGATATATTAAAAGCACATGAAGGACAAGTAACACTTGGCCAGCAGAGAAGAGGCTTAGTTAATAAGCAAAATAAAGAATTCATTATATTTTATTTTATAGCAATTCAGACTTTACAATTTGCTGGAGTTAGCCATCAATTTCTCCATTCCAAAGTAAGTATGACAACAGTGTGTCTCCAGAAGGGTGCAAGGCTCGGCCATGGCTTATGGCTGGTGGAGTCTAACCCCAGCTATAGCTGCATTTGCTTGTCATGTCACTCTGGTCCCTCCCGTCACCCAGGCCGGCATACCAGCATCTGCCAAGGTCGATAGCTATCTCTTACCCATCTCTCCCTCTCTCTCTCATATATTTTCCATATTATTCTTTAGCGTGTGTCTTAAAATTAGAACGAGCATAACACGCCGTCGCTCACTTATACCATGTGTGTCTGCAGAGCTGCACAGATCAAAACCCAGTAGGGACGTTTGGATTCCCTGTGGCCAACTTATCTTGCTGAAATTACTCAGTAAAGCCTAGGAGCATCTGAATTTCCATTACTTTATCAGGGTACCTCGTTAATGATATAGCTTAATTTGCATACCAGTAGTACCTTTTCACCACAGGTAAGAAATTGAAATGTTCAAGGTCAATTAACTGCGAATGTTTCAAGTCGGCTCGTGGAGCCGTAACTGTGAGCGATGCTGGGCAGAGGAGTGGTCAGTGAGGGGTTCCTCTTGTGATGAGAATTGATGATCCAGTTTGAACTCCCTGGAATCATGCTGATTCTTTTCCCTTGCCGTGCCCCTGTCACGCGTTTCTTTTTAAATACTGGTCTATAAAGATGTGCCAAAATGCAAGAGGAATACTGTGAAATTCCAGATTTATAAAACAGGTCCTCATTACTGCCTTTGGACCCTTACAATGAACTGGAAAGAGCAAGAAGCAAAATAATCAGTATTTGCTCAGGTACCCTTACATATTCCAAAGGTAGAACTCCCCAGTTGAGACAGTGGCTGGCCGGGGGCACTTCATTCACTCTTTCCGAACTTTTCATTGTGAAAAAAGATAAAGCTGCAGAGAAATACACAGTCGCAGCAATAAGAGGACTGAGAATGCTTGGTTAGCATCAGACGACAGAAGACATCTGACTCTGAATGTTTTAACTGGCCCTGGGTGGGACGGGGAAAATAGTAAGGTTAGATAGGTCAGTGGAGGGAAATATTGACCCGCCACCACCTCTGTCACATACCTGTACTTCAGAGACATGGTCCACTGGTAACCAAAGGGAGGCAAGTTGGCCCTACTGCCTGGAAACTCAATTCTGAGGCTCCTCGATCCCCACTGGTGCCATCTTTTTTGCACTCACTGGGAACTCCCAATTCCCACATAGGCATCCAGACAATATTAGAGGCCCTGCTATGTCCTCTTGTAGAACACTGTTCTTCCCTGCTATAGAGATGAGGACAAGGCATTCAAACTCTCTGTATTGGACTCACCATCTACTAAATAAATTGCTTTGACTAGTCGTTAACGGTTCCTTCAGAGTGCCTGACACAAAGAACTGACTTGCTCAATAAATGTCAAGTAAGACTATGGTAGAACAAGTGGTAGGATAAGGGCAGAGGGGGTGGGTGGTGCATCATCACAGCCTGAGAAATGAAGTATGGGAGAAGCATTGACTCAGACTTTAAAATAGTGCTGTGGAAGCAGCTCCCACTGTGAGGTCAAGAGCTCTCTGAGCTATTTGTGGCAGGGTACGGTACAAGTGTACTTCAGAACATTCACGAGCAAATTCCATGTAGATAACAGGCTGCAAGTGGCCCTTGTAGACAGCAGAGCTGTGCTAAAAAAGAAGTGGCACCAAGATAGCCCAAATTTAGCCCGCTCCCCGAAGCCCTGTCGCATAAAATAAGCAGATGAGACTATTCAACTCTATTGTAAACAAGGTAGATGATATCGCTGACCAAAGAAATTCCATCCCAAACCACAAGGGCTTCGTTGTCAAATACAGAGAAAATTGGACATAGAAACACATGAACAAAAGTAGCAGTGTGTAAGAATATTCTGTATCCACAGAGAGGGAGAACATTTGTACTTTTGATGTATGGAGTAGAAGACACTTTTGAACAATGGTTCGTTTTAAGAAAAAAAATTGAAAATGTATCTAGTTCTCATGGTAACATGGTAAGTAATGGGAATCATCCCTGAATGTAAGCAGTAGTTAGTGTGCTGCCATGAAGGGAGGACATGGTTGTAATATCATTTCTTTTTAAATGTCATCTTGACCCAGTTGGGAGGCTCTGGCCAGAGGCTGGTCAGTTCTCCTTGAGTGCCTGACTATGTCCATGTGTCAGCCACTTCCTTCATGAGATTCTTCAGTGCATTGTTTCTGGGCCCATGTACCAGACAACCAGGGGCATTCCTTATGCCCCAGAGCCTTCTAGAGAAATTATTCAAATTATCTGTTTCATAAAGAGACCTAAAACCTAGCTAGCTGACCCCACTTGCCAAGCAAGTCCCCTCTTCTAGCTCCACTTGCTCTGACACTGTCCTGGTGTGGTCTCCTGTATGACCCTAACTGAAGCCTTCTCTTTTTTGTAGTTGTAGGTAACAAAAGGTTTGTTTTTCATGTATCAGAGTGTCACTGTGCTGTGTTCCTCCATCCAAGGAATCTTTAAATCTTAGAAGACACTTGTCAACACAGGTGTGTCCCTCCAGGTCTCACACTGGCACACGCCCCACTGTGATAGAAACATTTATTGAGCATCACTTTGAACGAGGGCTTGTACTCAAGGTTTCATAGAATAGGTGACAGGTGTCAACAATATCCCTGGAATTAAAACTATACAAAATTAATGATTAGCTCTTCTAAAATGTTAGACCTTATTCTCAGAGCCTAGAGGTGAGTGACAAAGGAATAGGGAAAGGAAACATATGCGAACATTCTTCTTGGGGATGGTTTGAAATAGATTTTGCATTTTAACAAATATTGAATATGAGATAACTATGAATTCAAGAATGTGTCAATCCCTACTTCATGGCTTTTATAACAATGATGTATTGCTTACATTATAAGTAAGGCGATATTACTTAAAATAAACAAATTCCCCAAATAATCCCCTAAATTATGATGATAAGCTAGAGGAATGAACCAAGTTAAGACACACAGGAGTCACACGTGTGCTGGATAAAATAAAACACAGCCAGTTCTGCTCTCCCTGCACTTCCTGGAACATACACGTACATCACGTTTCCATTTTTCCCTTCTCAGTGCTCAAGCGTAACCGACTCTGTGGTGTTTTACTTGCCCCCATCTTCATCCTTCACCAACATCCCCCCCCCATAGGATGGGGCCCATAGTGTGTAGGTAAACCGCCTGGGGTGTGGGTGAGTGCTTATTTGCAGAGTTTGTCATTTCCATGGTTTAAATACTCCCACTGTGGCTAATGGCAAAGATGGTTATGTTTAGTACCTTGAAAATTTAACAGTCGTCTCTCACAAATGGATGGAACGCTCCATCATGCTATTGGTCCTGCACGGATCTTACCATTAACATTACCTTTCAAACATGCTTCTCAGCATCTGTCCCTCCCCTAAGACTGTAAACATCTGGAGGGTGAGGACTTCTCCTTGACTTTCTTTGTTTTCCCAGCCTAACAGTGCATTTCCTTGTCCCAGTGTGATCAGAGGAGTTTTCCAGTTCCACTGCATTGGGCAGCTATCCCCTTAATCCAGTCCCATGAGTGGGGCTGAAGACCAAACCATTGCCCAGTCAGGCAGGAGGGCAGTAGACGTGCCAGTTCCCAGTGTTGTACGCAGGTTCATTTGTCAAGTTGAGCAGGTCAAAACATTTGGGGAGATCCTTGGTTCTCCCCAGTGTCAGCCGGCTGTAAAACCTAAAAACGACATAATTATTAATAACATAGACTCCATCCATCTAAAAGCACTAAATTTGTGCTTTTGTATGTTTTTCTATAATCATAAGAAATTTTATTATTTGGAAACTTGACTTAAATCTCAGACAGAAATACAATCTTCCTGATATGTCTGCTTCTGTAGCATAGATTTTTAACTAACTCTCCTTTCCCAATTTTCTCTTGTTCCCATTTGTACAAAAGGAGCTGGTGGCTGGTCTCCACTTGTGTCAAACAAGTACCAGTGGTTGCAGATTGACCTTGGCGAGAGAATGGAGGTCACTGCCGTGGCCACCCAAGGGGGCTATGGGAGCTCCAACTGGGTCACCAGCTACCTCCTGATGTTCAGTGACAGTGGCAGGAACTGGAAGCAGTATCGACAAGAGGACAGCATCTGGGTATGTTCTGTGCCAAAAGTCATTGCTTCTTAGAGAAAGAAGTATAGTCATTGCTGGGTCTCGTTTACTGATCTCTTAAATTAAGTGGAAATACAGAATCTTCAGAACTACTTTGAAAACATTTTCAGAGAGAAACTATGGTAAATATTTGTTTTCTAATACGTTTTATGGTAAATTTATAAAAGTACTAAAGGTAACTTTATTTTACAGAGGCCTCAGCAATTGAAAAAAAAGTCCTATTAGTCCATTAGAAGGTGTGGGAGTTTAAGAAATAAACAAGTCTCATATTCAAAAAGTTGACATGTTGCTCAAGAATATGATAGTTTTGCATTATCTTTATTTAAAGTTAGTAAAAAGAAAATGCATTCCTTTTATTTTCTCTCATGACTCTGAGGTTTCCAAAACATTCTCTGGTATATGGAGCTTTTCACGTATAATATTTGGATTTACGTGTGTGTGTATAAATTCATACACACACACACACACACACACACACATACATGTGATTTATATAAACCTCCCTCTGCTCTCTTTAAACTATGGGGTGAAATGCTGTGTGTGGTAAATAGTGGCACAGCACCTCTGAGAGAGGGACAGGGGACAGGGCAGTTGGTAAGAAGGCGGGTGGCATTTGTTGCTGACTGATTGCACATAAACACCTGATGGAAGACGGAAGATAAAGAAAGTTTGCTTGATGACAAAGAAAGGACTCCTTTCTTAGTGTGTGGCTGTATTTGTTGGCATCTTACATGGTCCAGGGACAACACATTGCAATCAAAGACCTATTTTTTTCCCTACTCTGGTTGAGCTGCCAGAACCAAAGAAAATGAGTAACTTAATGAAGCATCATTCTTAGCACACAGATAATTTGGAAGCCTATTTGGGCACATAATGATAATTTTCTTTGACCAGTCAATTGCCTCTTTTTTTGAAATTTCTTAGAACTCGGTTGTACATTTTAAACTCATCGAGGAAATGGACTGTGATTTACTCACCTTTGTGTCTCTAAAGCTTTTGAAGGCCATTTGGTCCATGTTTATGGGGAACAACAGTGAGACCGGAAGAAGCATACTGCCTATAAACATGTTTAAGAAAAGCTTAAAATCCTGTTTAAAATCCAGAGCAAGTTGAAGCTGTGTATGAGAGTGAGGAGAAAAAAAAAAAGAAAAACAACACTGGGTATTACGGTTGAGTTAATTCCATGAAAACCATTCAAACTAGGGATGAAATAAACAGTAATTATGAACCAATAACAATGAAAGCTTAATGAGGTATTTATTTTAACTAGGAGTTTGGATTATCTTTGACTCTTTTTTAAATTAAGCATTGGATTTTAAACTACATGAGTAGTGGCTAATGCATGCTAATATTTAGCTACATTAATTAAAATGTATGTTTTTGACACTTTTTAAAGTAATAAATCAACCATGAAAATTGTTGTTTTTCCGATCATAAGACTTGTGTTGCCATTTGCCTTCTTTGCTTACTCCTGTTAAAGTGGAGGTGCTCAGGGTGAGATGGTGGCATGACGGGTGTCCTGACTAATCCAAACCAATTAAATAAAGACATGGCATCTATCGCAGTCCCCTTAACTTGACATTGGTTTTTTAGACTATGCTGTAAATTGTTTCCCCTCTTAAGCATGAGCGCTCTGTAAATAAAGATTGTGCCTTCCAGCTGTTCATCTCAGCATCCTGTGTGTGACAGTGCCTGGCACGTTAAACTTATTGAATGAATGAATGAATGAAGGAATGAAATGTATTTTCTTGTAAGATACTCTGCTGTTCACACTAACTAAAGTGACTCCCTCTTGCCTTCATCTGCTCTTCTTTTTAGCACATTGATGTTGTATGAGTTTAATATACTTGAAGTTTAGATGGCATAAAATTTTGACCCTTTTTTTTAATAAGAGAGCTTTTGGGCGGCGCTTGTGGCTCAGAGGAATAGGGCACTGGCCCCATATACTGGAGGTGGTAGGTTCAAACCTGGCCTGGCCAAAAAAAAAAAAAAAGAATTTTTATCTTTTTTAATATTAGTATTCCTAGTGCCCAACATCCTGTGTGGCATGTGGATTTTGTTGAATTAGTGAAATACATGTAACCAGTCAATGAATAAATAGATTTGAGTGTATTGATCTCCTAATCTGTGCCTTTGTACAAATATCTAGGAGCTGTTAAGAGAATTCAAGAGAATACAGAGATCATGGTAGACGGAATCTGTCAAAGAAGTAGGGTTTATATAAGTCCTGAAGAAAGCATTATAATTTAAATTATGGAGGATTAAAGAAGCTATTTCATGAAGCTGGAAGAGTGCCAACAGAAGCATGGCCAGTAGAGATATGCAGAGATACGGTTTCCTAGGTGACTAGTGAGACTGTTGGGCAGCTTGGACTGTCAAATTTGGGAAGAACTGAATGATAATTTTACCTATGGTAGCAAAAGTTGGTGGACAATTTTGAATGTTAAGATCAAAATTAAAACTAGTGCAATAGTACCATGACCACACATAACATAGGTAAAGATGGTATTGGTAAAACAACACCAAATTCTGAAATCTCCGAATGCGTGTGTATGTGTATACATGCATAATGGATCGTCACAAAATGCACGCGTGTAGTAAATATTTCCTGTTCATCCCAGGTAGGCTGCGTAGTTTCATTTTACTCTGTAGTCACTTTGGTTCCACTTTGAGGAATTGCCAAAGCAGGCTCTTGACTTTTCCACCTGGAAGACCACAGATCACTTCAATTTAATTTTTAAAAATTCTTTTCTTTTTTTGAGACAGAGTCTTACTCTGTTACCATGGGTGGAGTGCATGGTATCATTGTAGCTCCCAGCAACCTCGAGCTCCCAGGTTCAAGTGATCCTCTTGTCTCAGCCTCTAAGTAGCTGAGACTACAGGCCTGCACCCCAATGCCCAGCTCGTTTTTTCTATTTTTCGTAGAGGCAGGGTTTCACTCTTGCTCAGGCTGGTCTCCAACTCTTGAGCTCAAGTAATTCACCCCACTCCACCCCCCGCAGTGCTAGGATTACAGGCATGAGCCACTGCACCCAGCCCAATTTATTTTTTGTTTTAACCCAAAGAAACAATTTCTAATTGCTGTACATAGTAAGGAATTTAATCCTTCATTAAATTTTATAAATATGCATTTCCTAACCTTTTCCCACCCAGTTTTAGTAGATATCATGGGGTACATCCCAGTTACACAAAGCATGCCAATTTCCTCTAAAAAGCTTCACAGTCTGCTCTAGATGATAACAAATAAATCTATGAAAGAGAGTTAGGAAATGCATAGTGTATTATACAAGTATGTGATAGAGAAAGAAAAGACAAGCGTTCAGAAATAAACACAAGAAAAACAATCAACACAGGTTGAAATGCCGTAGGGAAAAGTCTTCATTTTCCCTTCCTGTGATCTCACTTCAAGCACCAGAGAGAGAACAGTGACTTCTGTATACCTAAAAGAATTAATAAAATGCTCTGCTGCTGCTTACAAATAATCTTTAAGAAGAAAAACAAGCTATTTTATTTATGATCTATATATGAAATTTAGTAGAAATGTAACCTTGAAAGAGATAGGATTTTTTAAAAAAAATTACACATTAAAGCATTTATTCAGAATAAAATTTATAGTCTAGTAAAAGGTAATTTATACAGAGTACTCTGCTGGATGGCAAATAAATATTTTATGAAAATTTAGAAAACGCAAGCCACTAAAAGTGCTCCTCTCAAATTGAAGACAAAATAAAATCTCACAAAATGTATGATAAAAAGACTCGTTTTAGGCAGTTTATTGTAAGTGGTTGAAAAAGTAAATGTAAGGTATAATTTTCACTCATTTAAGAACAAGTGCTGAAATAACATGAATCCAACATCTTAGAAATTATTTTAAGTAGAACATCTTATGCAGCAACTTCATGGCCAAATTCTCCAAATTCGCTCTGATAAATGCCCAAGATTCATTTTCCCAGTGCAGATTACTAGGCAAGGAATGGGATGGTACCAGTCTTATAAATTGACCAAAATGATTGTTAAACAAGAATAGTTGGTTTTTTCATAAACGGACTTCACTTGAACTTGATTTTTTAAATGAAATCCTTTGTTGGTTTTCTAAAGTTAGTATATCTTTGCTTTTGTTTTTTAAGTAGAAGTGTTGAGCATCATGGGTCTGGGTTTGGCGGGTGACAGACAGGGAGACCCTGTGACTTAGAATAGGCAATTTGATGGACGAATACCACCTATCACAAAATATTCAGGCCATTGTTATCACTGTGAATGACTGAGTTGTCAACCCTCTAAGCCAGACAAAGTATAGAAACACCACCTGCAAAGATTTTAACATGAGTTTGTTTCAAGTCAAGTAAATAAGGGCCTGGGGACTTCAGTAGAAAACCCAGGACACAGAAGTGCAAGGGAGGTCTATGCTACAAGCTAGGTAGACTCCTTGCAAAGGGCATTTTCCGCCGCTCTTTCCCTCTCTTAAGCCCTTATTCTGGTGACCTAAGCCTACAAGCAGCATTTATTGTGGTATAAAGTAGAGCAGTGCTAATGCCGTGTGTGTCAACATGTCAAATTGTCAAGCTAATGCATTGCAATACTTGCCTCAGTACTTGGCAAATGCCTAGAGAGTGCCTGAAGCTGCTTCTACCTTTCAGGACATTGATCCCCAAAAGGTATTTTTAATTAAAGTCCACATAATTAGTCTATACCTTCAGGAAGTTTCCTGTTCATATTTCTGTTTAACTATGAGTTCCCCACCTTTTGAAAATGATTAACCCAGTAGTACATGGTTAAAAGTAGCTTTTTTTTTTCTTATTCTGGTAAGAAAACTTAACTTGAAATCTACCCTCTCAACAAATTTTGTAATGCACAATATATTGTTAATTATAGGCACAGTGTTGTACAGCAAATCTCCAGGACTTAATCATTTTGTATAACTGGAATGTTATATTCATTGTACTTCCCGTTTCACATTTTCCTAGCCCCCAGCAACCACCATTCTGCTCCTCTGTGACCATTTTAGACACAGTCACCTCATGTAAGTGGTAATGTGGACTATTTGTGACTGGCTTATTTCACTTAGTATAACATCCTCAGAGTTCATTCATGTTGTCCCATATGGCAGAATTTTCTTACTTTTGAAAGGCTGAATAGCATTCCATTCTATGATTATGCCATGTTTCTTTATCCACGCATCTGTGGACATTTAGCTTGTTTCCATACCTTGGCTATTGCAAATACATTGCAATGAATAGGAGAGTGCAAATACCACATTGAGATCCTGAATTCAATTCCTATGGATAAATACCTGGGATTAGCATTTCTGGATCACATGGTATTTCTGCTTTTAATTTTTTTAGGAACTCCCATACTGCATACGTGCTGTTTTCCACAGTGGTTGCACCATTTTACATTCCCATCAACAGTGTTCTAGGGTTCCAGCTGCTTCTCTGTCCCATCAATACTTTGTACTTTTGGATTTTTCTTTTTTGTATAATAATAGACACCCTAATAGGTGTGATGTAATGTCTCATTGTGATTTTGATTTTCATTTCTCCGATGATTAGTGATGTTGAGTATCTTTTCATACACCTGTTGGCTCTTTGTATATCTTATTTGGAGAAATATCTGCTCATTTGCCCATTTTAGAATCAGGTTACTTGTTATTTTTGCTATTGAGTTAAAGGATTTCTTTGTATTTCATTATTGCTTTTACTATGTTATTGTTATTTCATATATTTCCTTTCTGTATACTAACAATGAACTATCTAAGAAGGAAACTTAAAAAATAACCCATTTACAATAGCATCAAAAACAAATAAAATGCTTAGAATAAACTTAGCTATTGGTAGGGGCAAAAGACAAAAGATCTGAGAACTGAAACTACAAAACATTGTTGAAAGAAATGAACGAAAATCCAAGCAAATGAGTACAGTTTCTGTGTTTATAGATTAGAAGACTTACTATTGTTAAAATGTCCACACTCCTTAAAATAATCTATAGATTTGTGCAATCCCTATAAAAATCTCAAAGATGTTTTGTTACACAAATAGAAAAAAAAAATCCTAAAACTCATGTAGAACTGCAGGGGACCCCAAATAGCTAAAATAATCTTGAGAAGGAAGAACAAAGCTGAAATCATCACACATCTGGTTTTTAAAATGTATTACAAAGCTATAGTAAATAAAAGAGTATGATACTGGCATACAGACATATAGAGTAACAGAACAGAACAGTGCTCCCCACATGGCCAAGGTCAACTGTCCTTCCATGAAGATGTCAAGAATGCACGAAGGGGCAAGGATTGTCTCTCCAAAGAATGGTGCAGGGAAACTGGATATCCACATGCAAAACAGTAAAATTGGACCCTTATCTTATACCATATGCTTAAAAGTCAACTCAAAATGAATTAAAGACTTAAACATAAAACCCAAAACTGTAAAAATGCTAGAAGAAAATCTGTGGAGAAACCATCATGACATTGGTCATGGTATTGAATTTTTTTTTTTTTTTTTGGATACAACACTGGAAGCACAGACACCAAAACTGAAAATAGAAACTACATCAGAAGAAAAACTTTTTGCATAGCAAAAGAAACAATTTTTTACTCATAATGTGAGAAAATATTTGGGAACCATATAGCTGATAAAATTTTATTATTCAAAAATATTTGAGCTGAGCTGTAGAATGCTGTTAGAAGATGGTGCAAAAAAATACTTGGGCTTTTTAATATTAGTCATCAATTACAGGTTATGTGTGTTGTTCTTACACTTTACTGGACATTGGAATTCTGATGCTCAGGGAGAATGTCGAGAGGCATAAGCTCAGGTATTGGGATTTTTTAAATATTCCCAATGATTCCAATTTGCTGCAAACTATGGGGGAACATTGGGTTGCTCAATAAACTTGGCAACCAGGTACAGATTCTTAGTTGAGTACAAGACAAACCAACAGGATATTCATTTATCTTAGATCCAGTATACTCCTGTACATTCCTTTAGTTAATGTTGCAAGAAGGATTTGGCTAAAGGTGAAGGCCAGGAACAGAAGTCATGGAGTGGATATTAAGTCAATCTCCCATCATAGAGACTTAATACACTTATCATCTAAAGCTGTGCTATTTATTAAGATAGCCACATGCCACATAGGGACATTTAAGTTTAAAATTAATTAAGATAAAATTAAATTAAAAATGAAGCTCTTAGTTTATACTGGCCACATTTGAAATGTACAATATCTGTGTTAGATTAGTAGTTGCTGTAGTAAGCAAAGGAACTCTAAAACATTTCCATCATCATAGGAAATTCTATTATATAGTGCAGGTACAAAACATTCTGAAAAATTAATACTAAAATAAAACCTTAACTTTTTTTTTAAAAAGGAGGCATTATATAACAAGCAGTTCATAGAAAGAAAAAAAAATGAAGTATAAATATATAAAAGTGTCTTCAACCTCATTTAAAATTGATATGACGCTTCCCGAAAGATGGAAATGGATGAAAATGTTCGAAACTGTAGTATTATTTATTATTTTCCCAGTTGTGCTGTACAACAAAATAACATGCTTTTAAAAGTTATTCCTTTCATGGGATGATTTTTCTTTAAAATTGTTCACTCCTGCGTCCAACCCAGGGTATCATGGGTACTACTGTTTAACACAAGGTGGGATTTTTGCAGAAACAGAAACGATTGTATATATAACATGTGAATTGGCTCATGCAGTTGTAGAGAGAGCTAAGTTCTACCATCTGCTGTCTGCAAGCTGGAGAACCAGGGAAGCTGGTGGCGTAATTTAGTCTGGTTCTGAGGACGCAGTACCAGGAGCTCAGATGTCTGAGGGCAAGAGACAGTGGATGCCTCAGCTCACGAAGAGAGGGGGAGAGAGGGAATTTGACTTCTCACTTTTGCTTCATTCTGTCCTTGGGTGGATGGGATTATACTCACCTACAGTGGCGAAGGCTGTTCTTTATTCACTCTAGCAATTCAGATACTAATTTCTGGAAACACCCTCCCAGGCATACCCAGATATAATATTTTACCTGCTATCTGGGCATCCCTGAGCCTAGTCAAGTTGACACATAAAATTAACCAATACATAGATAATGGATATCTTCTACTTGTTATGTGACATTATCTTGAAACATCTATTGATGGTATATAGAATATTATGTTTATCAATATAAAGCATCATATTTTAATTTTAGTGTTAGTGTAAATATATACATATTTATATTTGCATAATGGCTGGGTAGCGTGCATGTGTGTAGCGTATCACCTAATCTTTGATCACATTATGACAGAATAGGAAAAAAAAAAAACAAACCTTAGTTCTGGTCCTCAATTGTCCTCTGAGTCAATGCCTAGTCAGGAAAACAGAAATCATCCCAGGGATGTGAGACTGGGAAGTCATTATAGGAAATTGGTTACAGGTGATGGAAAAGCTGAGCAGTCACATGTGAGATGATGAGGCCACTCAGAACTTAGCGACAGTAAGAAAATGCTGTACCTCCTGTACCTCCTAGAGCTGAGCTTAATGAGAAGATGCTATTTCCAGAGCTCAGAGGCCGGCATTGTCCAGCTGAAGCGAGAACTTGCCAATAGAGGATAATGGAGGCAGAGGGTGTCCACTGGGAGCTGGAGCCTTGTAAAAGCCTGAGCCACTACCGAGAAACTGCCAGAGGCAGAGGAGAGTGGGAAGACACGCCCTGGCTGCTCTGTTCCATTCACCTGCAGATCTCTGTCGAGTGCCCATCTGGAAGCTCCTTAACCCAGGAGCCTGGGATACTCTGTCCACTTCACTCAGCCCTCCCATGTTTCAGATGAGCAGGGATAGGTTGATAACATAGTTCCCGACAGCCCTAAGAAGGTAGGTTGCTAAGGACAAAATTCCTTTTTTTTTTTTGTTTGAGATGGAGCCTCAAGCTATCCCCCTGGGTAGAGTGCCATGGCATCACAGCTCATAGCAACCTCCAACTCCTGGGCTCAAGCGAGTCTCCTGCCTCCGCCTCCCAAGTAGCTGGGACCACAGGCGC
>CAUYQV010065534.1:0-21354 GCA_963574575.1 Galagoides demidoff | reverse complement strand
GTGCCTGTGGTCCCAGCTACTTGGGAGGCGGAGGCAGGAGACTCGCTTGAGCCCAGGAGTTGGAGGTTGCTATGAGCTGTGATGCCATGGCACTCTACCCAGGGGGACAGCTTGAGGCTCCGTCTCAAAAAAAAAAAAAGAAGAAGACCTTGTATTAGTCGTCCACCAATGAATAAAAGATGCGTTAGATGGTGATGCAGAGCTCGGTGCGAATCACAATGGCAATCATTTCACATTCTTGTTGGGTTTGACATTTTCAAAAGGATAAACCACATACTCCCTGGTTGCTTTTTAAAAATGTTGGAAGTGAGAACAAGGTAACTTAAAAATGTGTACCCTCCTATTAACTTAAAATAAATAAAAAATGAAAATAAAATAAAAGGTAGTCTGTGTATGAAAACGAAAATGGGGAATGAGGAAATAAATCCAGGAAATCCATCTTACCACTGCCATTATTTTCATCCCCTCTTTTGAAGCCCTGCGATAATAACACAAAATCCTATGATCTTATGATTCAAAGTGTAAACCTTGAAAGGGAATTGGCAATACCTGGTTGCTTGTTAGAAACACAGGTTCTCAGGCCCTACCCGAAACCTGCTGAATTGGAATCTGCATTTTCATTTTTTTTTGCAGTTTTTGGCCAGGGTCAGGTTTGAACCTGCCAGCTCCGGTATATGGGGCCACTGCCCTACTCCTTGAGCCACGGGCACCACAAATCTCTCTGTCTCCAACAAATTGAAGTTAAAATTTCATTTTTTCTTAAATTACACAAATCCTTGCTTCCTCCCCTTTACTTGTAGAAATAAATAGAAGCTTGTAGTATTCCGAGGCATTCAGCTCAATACAGAAATGTGAGTTGTTGAAGTTAATTTCTATTTTAGATCTGAAGCATTAAAGGTATAAGGTAGCACTAGGAAGCTTCCCTTTGAATAAAAAACGTTCAAAGTATCCAATTACAAAATAGAGTTAATAAGCCTGATTTTATTCTTGTGAATCTTGACCTTTTCCATCAGAATAGTTTCCTAGAACTGTTACATGGAGGACTCAGGAAGCAAGCGGAGAAAACGATTTCCATCAAATGACATTATTTGACCACTGTTTATATGGAACAATCACTTCATGAACTATTTTCTGGTTTCTTTGCATTAATGAATTTTTGAAACAATGCTCTCTGCGACGCACTTGATTTCTGTCAGGTAGCCTAAGAGGATTTGCAGCCCTGCTCGGTTTACGATTCTCGTATTATTGACTTTCCTCGGCAGAGAGATGAAATAGGGCCTCAAGTGCAGCGGACGTTACGGGTAAAGCCGTTTTTATGTCATTTAGAGATTGCTTTTAGATTAAGGATCATTTGACCTTGAGTGGCAGAGGTTGCTTTATTATCTGATCATGGTGCTTCCAATAAGAGTTTGTCCAGCGTTTTCAGCCCATTAGCTGCCTATGCCGTTCTAAAGCTTCTTGCTTCCGAAGGTCTCAGCAGGGTGAGAGCAAGGTAAAGAGCTTAAGTAAGCAAACTAGATTTATCAGCAGCAGAGAACAGTCCCTGCAAATGTTTATACAGCACATTAATCTATAAGGTGACGGCTCGACCTGCATGACAATGGAACTGATTTTATATTTAAAATTATTTATTAGTGTCATTGCGAGCAGCTGATACTGACTGTTGTTAATAATGGAGCCTTCTGTGGCAGACTCTCACTGCCGTCCTTTCATAGGTCAGAAAAGACGATGGTCTCTTTACACTAGAATAATTCAGACAGACCAAAACTCCACGTGGACTTTTCTGAAGTTGGAAAACCACAGAGAGGAACGGATGCATACAATAGCATCCACAAGATACATAGATGCAGTGGTGTGGCTTGGGTAAAAGACTGAGAGGTCTTGCTCAGGTGGCTTGAGATGGAGACATTTCAACCCCAAACGCTTCCACTGTGCAATCAAGGAGACTGAGGTTGGATGCAATAGACAGCAAAACGGACTTGGATGTGGAGAATCCTGTGTGGCTGCTGTGTTAACAGCAGGACAATGATTAGATTATACATTAGCAGTTAACCCTGTAATTAGGCTCAAATAGCGGAGCTTTTACTTTTCTTTGTCGGGGCCTCCCCACGTTCCATTGCTACCTGTTACCTGTCACAGTGCCTTGCACGTGATCGTTACATATTCATTAAAGAGAATGAATTTTTAAGGATGTTTTAGGAAACCATGACCAGAAATAGGGGACTACTAGATAGCAAACCTTTAACTGAGTTTTGTGATAAACTTAAATACAGCAGAGCTAGAGCTTGAATTGTGCTACTTAGGAGCACGTTCCCAGAACAGAGATTCTCTCTCCCTTTTTCTCTCCTCAACACCATTGAGAACTGCTTGCCGCTCTGGCAGAAAGATATAAGCCAAATGTAGATCAAAGAAACATCTAAGTACTGTACTTTCTTAGCCACTGGTACAAAACGGGGTGTCATAATAGAGAACAGTTGTCTGTCTGACAGAAATAGGAAACTATTTTATATTTATTCTGGTCACCATTCAAAGACAATATTTTTAGATCTTTCCCATATCACCAAATGACTTCTAACTCAACAAACAGTATATGATAATGGACTTAGGCAATAGCATTCAAATTATTGTAATAAAGTTACACCAGATTCATCTGGGCTATAAAAGTAAAGATGTAAAAATAGACTGGTCTTAATGTGTGACTCAGCCTCAGGAGGGCTTGTGCTTTTCCAGGAGCAGTGAAGGTTCTGGCCGGATCCATTTCTACTCTGTTGTCCAGCAATAGTCCCCCTGGCATTTGTGTTCACTGGGACTTTGTGACAGGCGGCGTCTGACATATTTACAAGGCAGCACCTACCCCGGGAGGAAAGCAGTTATCTGGCTTATTTTTACAGGTATGAAGTGGCTGATAAGATAATTACAATGGAGGAGAATCCTAAATGCAGATGTTATCGTCATTAAAATGCAGGGAAGGCGAGTGACCATTACTAAGATAACAGTTCTGTAAAGCAATGCATGGTTAGGATTACAGAACTTTGGAGGCCAAGTAAGTGACTTGTCTGATAACCACAAATTATTGGTTGCAAAATATTAGTTATGTGTAATAACTGGTCAGGGTGAGTCTGCCCTGAAGCAGATAAAAAAGCATCGAGGGCTAAAATTGGGTTTCATAATAGGGTTGAGTACATTGGATACTTTTTCTTCCATTCTTGAGATACTTTGCGAAGAATATTCTCCAGCTCCATCCATGTAAACATGAAGGAGGTAAAGTCTCCATCTTTCTTTACGGCTGCATAGTATTCCATGTTAACCAGATGGATGAAAGTATTTCAAACTGTATATAGAAAAATCACACTGTACCCCATGATAGTATTAATGTACACAGCTATGATTTAAAAAAAAGCATCGAGGGTCTTCCACATAAATACTGGTAAAACACTAAAAAGACCATCAGGAAAGAAATAAAACAGATGAAAAGAAGGGAATGTGATGTAAATGGTCAATGGGGAGAATCTAAATATATCTGATATTTGCCTACCTTAAAATTAGGTGGATTTATTACTCAGGAGCTGTTAGTTTGTTTTACAGAGTCAAAGTACCTTGACCTTCCATTCAGGGTTAATAGGTAAAGAGGAGATGAAACTGTCTCTTACACCATTCATATTTCTTAGAATGAAATGAGTGTCAAAATCAAGATGGATTAACCAGGGTCAACATTAGTTGAGTACTTTCTTTGTTGTTCTATTACAGTGATTATCAATTGGTGTGCCAGGGGACAAGGGTGTGCTGTGAGAGGATCTTAGGTGTGCCTTGAAAATTAAAGGTCATTAATTAAACTATCTTCAAAAGAAGTTCAAAGCACAGTAAGTATATTCTTATTTTTACTCTTTTTTTGCATCAACGTAATTTAAATGTGCTGTAGAAGTTTAACTATAGGTTCATGTGTGTTGTGAGATTGAAAAAAAGGTTGAAAATCACTGCTCTATCAGAACCCTGAGTAGGAAAGAAATTTTATAAAAATTTGAGCAAATGTCATTGCTGTTCTGATAGTCCAGCTGGGACTAGAAAGCCTGTGTCCATGACCTATTTACAGAACAACGATAAACCAGTGCAAATAGATACCATTAGAATTGTATTTAGGTTAGGCTGGTAAGAGGTGACCCTCTAAAAAGTCTAATGCTGATATTTGAAATGACATGAGGGGCAAAGAGAGCCTGATGTCCACCAAGGACTCCTCTCCCTTCTTTAGTGGGATGTCATTGCTGGGCTATGCCTGCCTGGCCTGGAGCTACATCTAGGTGGAGCCTTGTGGACAGTTCTTGCTGAGGGACTGTGTCACTGTCCATCAGGGCTGCAATAACAGAAAACCATAAGTTGGGTGGTTTATTACAACAGATATTTATTGCTTATGGTTCTGGATGCTCTGGAGTCAAAGATGGAGGTGCTGGAAGGTTCTGTGTCTGGTGAACATCTGCTTCCTGGTTTGTAGGCAGCCATGTCCTCACAGGGTAGAAGGAGAGGGGCCTCTTAGGGGTCTCTTTTATAAAGCCAACTGATTGCTTTTATGACTTGATCATCTTCCAAAACTCCTCCTTCTCATTCTTCCCATTAGGTGTTTGGGTTTCAAGATATAAATTTGGGGACGGGGAATGACCACATGTGACTGCATGTCCATTACGGACTATGAGCGGAAATGATGCGTTTCCTCTTTCCATCAGTGAATCTTCTTTACCTTCTCTTACACTGTCTACTGGCTGGAAGTAAATGATATCCAGGTCCCAGAAGATGATGTGAGAGGAGCCTGGGACCCTGGATCACTGCTGAAAGGTCGCTGCTCTAACATCTGCACTAAACCATGGGTTAGGAAATAGTTTCTATGGTGTTAAACCACTAAGACTTTCTGAATTATTTATTATAACAGCCATTATATTAATGGAGTGTGCCTTCTGGATTTAATTATTTTTCTTTGACTTTAATCACCAGAAAATAAAATTTACCTGAGGCCAACAGGATAGGTGATCAACTTTCTTTGGATTTCTCACTGGGCAAAAATGCCAGGGCATGTGTAGGAATGAACACCTTTAATCACTGAAAAATCCACCTTTCTTCTTCTTTTCTCCAGCAACATTGCCTGTTTATTTAATTTTTTTTTTTTTTTTTTTTTTTTACTAAACCCACTTTTTAGCCATTGTAATTTTTTTTTTTTTGGAGACAGAGCCTCAAGCTATCCCCTTGGGTAGAGTGCCATGGCATCACAGCTCATAGCAATCTCCAACTCCTGGGCTCAAGCGAGTCTCCTGCCTCTGCCTCCCAAGTAGCTGGGACCACAGGCACCAGCAACAACGCCCGGCCATTTTTTGGTTGCAGCCATCTTTGTTGTTTGGCGGGCCCCGGCTGGGGATTTGAACCTGCCACCTTAGGTGTACATGGCTGGCGCCTTAGCCGATTGAGCCACAAACAAATGCAAAGAACTTTTACCTCCTTAAACCATGTCTGATTGAAAACCCTCAATATGAACTGTCCTTGGTAGAAGTTAGGCCAACAAGATACAAAGAGATTCCTTTGTCTTAAAGTTTCTGGATCTTTCTTTGCTCCTCCTCTTCAGTTCCTCCCGTCTTGTCTTTTTTGTTGCATTTTCTCCATTTCTCTCTCTTAAGTCATATAAAGTTTGCTTCCTATTTAATTTCCTAGATATGCAATTATGCTGTAATTTACATTTCACTTTTTTGGTAGGTGTTTATCTTAGGATTGTTCCATGTGAAGAGTCTTTAAAGTCAATCATGGGAATATTGAGGCAAATGTTCAGATGTCTTTTCAATTTGAATCTTCCCTCCTATTTTAAAATTGTGAGGAATACAGGTTAACTGCCCCGGAAATGGCACCGTTGAGATTGGATAAAGTCAGGGTGACAATGAAATGAATTAGTGAGATTTGAATAGAGTCATCTAATTTGCTTTTAAACTCCTTAGTGAAAAAAAAACAAAACTGACTGCAAAAACAAATGTTCCTGGCCCATGTAGTTAACAGGAGCCTCTTGGAAATGTGACTTCATCCTTGAGGATTTATTTACCCAATAACCTATTTTTAGGTTCTATATGTTTTATTTCTCAGATTATAAAATAATAATGCCCAGTAAAAATATCAAACAAATTTTAAAACAGATAACCCAAAATACAAAATAATATATGCAAAGTCTAATGAATCAGAGATGCCATTACATTTTGGTGAGCCTTTTTTTTCTGTATGAATGTGTGTTTACTTTTGGGGTGTGTTTTAATTCTGCTTATTTTTAATTTTAATAATCTCATAATAACAGTGTAAAAATGCAAACAAAAGAGAAATACAGGCAATACACAAGCTTTGCCCACCCCTACTATCCTGTCCTGAGCAAACACTATCTAATTGAAAGTGTGATCTTCTGGACCTGTTTTTTTGCATTTAGGTATTTAGGTACACTTGTCCAGGTATATAATTTCAAATATATATTTGATATGTACATATATAGAGAGAGATAGTATGAATATATATATATTTGTTTATACATATGATACATAAAATGTGTTATGTTTTTGTACTTAGCATCATTATTTAAAGAGCTCTCCTATATAATGAAACACATCCTTAATGAAAACATATACTTCTTCATATGTTCGTTAAATCACAACACACTGGTAGGACCACTTGCTTAAATATTCTAAAATATAATAAACACCACTATGGACATCTTTGTATGTGCAGTGCATCTTTGATTATCTCTTTAAAACAGATTTATAAATTAAAATTAGATCAAGGGATATAAACTGTTTCATGACTTTTGATGTAAATGTTTCCTTCTACTTTAATAAGGATATTCCCCCAAATAAATACATACTTCTAATATTTCTTCATTTTACAAATCTGGATGTGAGAACAGAGAAAGAAATTCTCTTTTTATCCTCCCTTCCGAGAGTCTTTCTACTGGAAGGCAGCGTGAATCAGGAATGTGACAGTGTTCTGTTTGCAGGCCTTTGCTGCACTTTGGAATCAGCTGGGAATTATTAAAAAATACTGATGCTTGGCTCCCGCCCTTTGGATAGTCTGATTTAATTGAAATGGGTGCAACCAGGGAATTGGGATTTTTAAAAAGCTCCCCAGGTGATTCTGATGTTCAGCAAATTTGGAAACCATCATCCCAGAGCGTTCAGACATTGGAAAACACCCAGATCCATGTAACCAAGAGGTCAAATGAAGGTCACCAAACAGATCTCTATGCTCGAATGGAGAAGAAAAATTATTCCTTGTGGTAGTAAAAATATTGCTGATAGTATTCAATACTATTAATCACTCTGACTCTCGAAATAAATCTAACTAGAAAAACAGGATCACCCTAACTTAATACTGTAATACTCTCAAGCATTAGCTTTGTAAAAGCATCTTCCCCTGGCGACTGCTGGAGTGTTTGGAAAAAAGCCTCCCCTTTTTGAAAATTGATTTTTGCCTTGGCTGCAGTGTTTGCTTGTTTAAGCATTAATGACTTGATTTGGAAAGAAATAGCTTCCTGTATGGCCCGGATTAAGAAGTGCCATCTTTACTCCTGCCAGAAATTGTGTACAAATGCTAGTGTGTCAACAGTGTAACCGGTGACTTTTTTTTTTTTTTTAACACCCAAACAGGCAAGGTGACACACATGGCTTAAGGGCTAAAAGAAACAGGAGAGCTATAATGCAGAGTTACAATCAGAAGTGCTACATTTCCCTTGGGAGCACAAGGCAGGCTTCCTGCTCTTTGTAGACTGGCCTATTATTGGAATACATTTGCCCACAGTTAATCCTCAAAGTAATTAAATGGAAGGAAGCGATTAAATCACCAAGAAAAAAAGTGACTGCTGCATCTGAGGCATTCAGGCAGAGTAAGGTTTTCATTATTGTTTGTTAGGAATGGACGTTAGTTAAGGAGGCATCTGCCAGTTAAGCCGGGCTACTAAATACATGCGCCTAAGTGTCTATGTGTGTAAGCAAATAGTGTCGAAATAGAAAACAAATCTCTAGTCTAAGAACAGGAATTTTTAAACTCAGATGTTTTGGTTCTATAATGGTAGACATTAATTGTGTATAATTCTTGTCCAGTTTAGTAGCACAATATTGTATTTTCTCCCCCAATTTCTTACACATGGGAAAATAGTTTAATGGAATGGAGCTGAAACTGGAACTCAGGGATCCTAAAACCTGTTTGGTAAATGTTGATTTTACCATGCCACTTCCATTTTTAGTGGTTTCAGGAAATCTGGTTGTTAATCTTGACTATTTGCTTATTGCTTAAGCTTGGGCAAATTACTTGATGTTCTAGAATTTCGGCAAAATAACGGGATTGGGCTGTATGATTTTTTGGTTCCTTTGGCTCTAAAAAGCTTACAAGTCTAAGAAAAAAATGCAAAATCACAACCACAAAGCACAGGTGAAATTATAAAAATTCAAGATATCATCAAAGAAAATATAAATGGAATTTTTTTTTTTTTTGTAGTAGCTGGGTTTGAACCCACCACCTCCAGCATATGGGGCCTGAGCCCTACTCCTTTGAGCAACAGCGTGGCCCTTTTTCTTTTTTTTTAATGGAAAATTTTAAATATGCATAATAGAATACGTTACATACATATCTGTGACCTTCACAAAATAAGATTATGCGTTCTTCAAGAACTTTGTGCTATGAGCAGGAATTCAAAGCAAAGCGACCTACAGTCTTCTAAAGACGTCCATTTTTACATTCTTCTCTGCATTTTTAAATGATTGCATGCATTTGCATTTTCAAGGTTTAATGCATTGAATGAAGTAGTTCTAAACAGTTCCCCCAAATTGTTCTTTTAAAGTAATGGTCTCTATTTATAAATAAGTTTATGACAGATGTACAAAATTAGATAATGAGACTTGTCTTGGTGGCAAGAAGAAAAAAATAAAGTGCTTGCTCTTCGGAAATAGAGTGCATTAGCTCTTTTGGGCCATCTGTGTATTGTTAGGAACTTCTCTCGTTTAATGCTCTGACAAAAATGAGAATGGTTCTTTTCAGAGCAAAGTGATCTGATTGTCCCATGCTGGCTTGGTCATTTGGGCTGTATTAACTATTAGGGTAGAGTGTTGCATGCTTGATTTAGTCACTGTGATTTGTGAAATGCGGATGGATGGAATTATCCAATTAGCTAGAATATTGTTAGCTATATATGCATATATTTAATTTTAACAAACATTAACTGAGCTCCCACTGTGTTCCATATTATATACCAGGGACAAAGATCTGTGCTCTCAGGGCTTCTTCTTTAGTAACTAATGGTAAAGTGGTGGGTTGAAAGACAAAAATAAGTACTATATATACTCGTATAAACTATAACTAGAAAATAGCATTTTATATTCTACTGGAATTAAAAACAAATGGCTTTGGGATAACAGAAGAAAAAGAAACTCATTTTGCCTGAAGTTATTGGATGGGCTATGGTTGTGGACAGCTTCACAGAAAATATATTGAAGCAGAACCTTAAAGTTACATCAGAATTTTTAATCATCAGAGCATCTTCTAAAAATATCCATTTAGCAAAGGCAAGGTGTAACAGGACGTGGTGTGTGTCAGGGAATTGGGGAGCAGTCCAGAGGCCTGAACCACAGATGGAATTGATGGATGTGATGATTGATGTGGTGAAGGGAGATAGAAGAGGATGTTGCAGCCAGACTTGGAAGAACTTTAACCTATTTTTTCCTAGAGGAAATTCTTGGGAAGGGTCAAAGCAAAAGTATTTATTGGCCACTATTAGTAGCCCTATGTGTTAAGTTAAAAAAAAAAAAAATCAAGAAAGAATTGGCTGATTTTTAGATAAAGTTAGAAGGAAATGAATAAAAGTCACTGATCTCATGTTGATTGGCAATGTTGAGCGATTTTGTATGTCAAATAGCGAGAAATAAAACTAAGAAAGAATCTGGGCAGCAGAGGTCCAATGACAGTTCTCATGTAAATAAAAAAATCACCCTGATGCTAACTTTCAACTTCAGAAAATGTTCGTTTCATGGGACCTCAAGGTAGCAGCCATTAATGTATGAAAGAGTAACAAGAAATACAGAGAAGTAAAGAAATATACAGACTGTAGAATATATGGAGGAAAGAATTGTTGGGCTGCAAATATTTGGAACAAAGTAGAAGCAAATAGATCAGAAGCCTACTAAGTTTCTGTTGGAATTGTGCTGCCAAAAAATATCCATGAGATTAAAGTGAAAAATAAAAGCCTTTGATTTTGCAAACCTGGATACAAACTTTGGGTTCTATGTTTTTCCCTAATAGCAGGTTCCTTCAAAAGATTTAAAACCTTCAAGAAAGGTGCATTCCCCAAAGCCCATTTAATATGTACCCATGGAGGATAAGAAATAAGGAAGAATTTTTCACACAGGGTGGAACCAGGGAACCAGGGTCAATGGACAAGAGAATTCTTCTTAGAGAATAGAATTAGTTTAATCTAGGATATTCCCTTACCCCAATTTAATCTAGGGCTTTCCTGCCTAGTTGGCCAAATTTTAGAATTGCTACGGACCAGTGACTGCTGTGTGTTTTCCACTCCTTCCCTTGACAAAGGTGAATTTCTATTGCAACCATCCTCTCCCTGTCCTACCACTCTGTGATTGTTTTCTAGTATAATAATTGCTGGTCCATGACCTCTCTCAGACTTAAGGAAGAAGACTGCACATGCTCCAGGAATCTTGATCTTTGAGCTGAACAGAGTTATAGGATGAATTTCCAGGTGTTTGGAATAAAGAGTGAAAGGTGCACTTGGGTGACCTAAAGTGTGGACAGTTGCAGAGACTGCTATGTATTCACTGGAACTCATTTTCTTTTCTTTCTAGGCACAAAGACTATCTCTCAATGTCCCTGTGGTTAGGTTGTGGCCATTTGACTGTGGTCAAGACAATAGAATACGGGCAGAAATATTGCATTCCACTCTTGATCCTTAACAACTTCTTACATAATCTTCACTTCCTCCCTCCCTTTATTACTTGCTCCCCATCACTACTCCCTACTTGCTGAAGGAAAGGGACTCTGAGGATTCAGAGATGAGAAAGATGCAAAGTAGAAGAAACCCGGGACTCTAAATGATGGAATGTGACAGTGTTGAAAAGCCAATCAGCAACTGACTAGGTTTAAAAGAGAAAGAAATTAGCTGCTAAGACGGATTATGTTGAGTCACTAAGATTTTAGTGTTTTTCTGTTGTAGCAAAAGTTATAATGACTAGACATAACTCCAGCAGTTCATGGCCAATGGGCTAAGAGAGCAGTTTACAGTCAAAGTGAAATGCAGCATAATAAATCACTAACGGAAACAGCTAGGATGCTCACCAACCCAGGAATGGATTAACAAGCTGTGTTATGTATGCCATGGAATACTATTCAGACATTAAAAAGATGGAGACCTTACATCTTTTGTATTAGCCTGGATTGAGTTGGAACACATTCTTCTTAGTAAAGCATCACGAGAATGGAGAAGCAAGAATCCAATATACTCAATTATAATATGAAGGCAGTAGATGATCTTATACAAAGTGGGAGGTAGGGGAATAAGGGAGCGTGGAGAGGAGAGGAGGAGGGTTGGGGGATCACAGTGTATGGCACACTTCTTGGGGCAGAAGACAATTATAAGAGGGACTTTACCTAACAAATGCAATTAGTGCAACCTAATTCTTTGTACCCTCAGTGAATTCCAAACAATAAAAAGAAAATTCACTAACAGTTAATTCTGTGGGTTGGTCTATGGCCTGACCTGGGCTCTCCAGGTAGCTGCATGCAGGTGGTGGGTTGGCTGGTGGCTAGGCTCAGAAGTGATGGCTGTGTAGTTTGGGTTTCTCCATCCACCATCCATGTTGTTCTCTGTCCTTAAGGAGCTTTGATTGGAGCTTGGATAGCTCAATGCTCTCAGGGATTTAAGATGAGGCTGTAGGAATTCTTGAGACAAGAAAGTAGCAAATGTTATTTCTTCTGCATTCTATTGGTCAAAGGAAATCAGATAACCTGGCTAGATTCAGAAGGGAGGGATTTAATTCTATTGGTCAAAGGAAATCAGATAACCTGGCTAGATTCAGAAGGGAGGGAAATAGATTCTATCTTTTTGAAGCGAGATTCTTCAAAAGAAAGAATTTGTGAGTATTTTTTACCTTACATGAGGTCTTACCAAAGTACTTGGAATATAGTAAATATTCAGTACGTGGTGGTCCAGTGTATGCATGAATGGAGAAAGTGGGTTGGAAAAAGGATAAAATGTTGGCACAGCTGCTGTTGGGAATGGGAAAAGGAACCCATCATGGGTAAGTAAAAGATATGCTGAGCCACACTGATGGTCCAGCTGAGCTTGAAAATTGTAAATTTGTTTTAGAGCCAATTTTCTCCAACTGCACTCAGTAGTTTGGGAGCAAGCCCACAGAAACAGATGGTTGGGTTGATCCAGGTTAGGGATTAGGACTTTGCCAACTAGCAGTGGCAGGAGGTTGAGGCTGCCCGACTTGGTCCTGTGTCTCCCCAGCTCTCTGCTCACTCAGAAGCTGGTCCCTAGCACTCTACAGAGCACTCTGCATGCTGAGTGCTCTCATTCAGTCTGGTTCATTGTCTGATACCCAAACCACACACCAGATTCTAAAGTAATTCAACTGAGGCTGTGACCTACGTGGTTCACGCAAAGTGAGCACAGATAAACACACAAACACACACGCACACACAATGAGAAATTCCATTTGTATTACTGGGAAGGTATAAAGGAATCTACTCTTTGAACTACTTTTCTTTCCTTTGCAATTTTCCCATTTATTGACACAGTCTCCTGTTTCCCACCCCATCACTCCCTCTGTCATTCCAACCCTCAAAGGGAGCTCTTTATTCTTCTTACTAATTTTCCCCAGTTCTTTCTCCTGGCTCATCAGACCTTTCCTTTCATTCTGTATCAAGTCTAGGACTGATCTGGCAAAGACAAGCTTGTCTCTAAAGCAGGTATGAGGGTGAAGGAGGGGAACCTAAGAGGAGGTTGAGCTGACAATCATAGGTCCTTTTGGGCAATGAAGGGAGTGCTGACGATAACTTCCATCTTAATGTTTTCCTGAATTTTTGATTATCAGGCTAATTGTACCCCCCTTCCCTGTACTTGATATTTTAGGACTATCCTTCCTTCCTTGGTTGTCTTGGCTCAGGATGGGTTACTGACTTGTCTTTGTTACTTGGCTTATAGCTAGTTTCTTTTTGTTTTGCATAGGGTTCCAGCCTCCACGAAACCTTGCCTCCACCTAATCATCCCCTTTCCTAATCAACATCCCCACACAGGGGAAAACAGCCAGGTGAGAGCAAGTGAACCAAAAAAATCAAGACTCTGGTGCTTGGATACAAGATACTGAAGCAGGCCAGGTCAAGAAACTGGGGGCTTAGGTGATTTTTCAGCATGAGTAGTGGAGTTGCCTAAGATCATAGGTGTAGGCTAGACAAGAGAAACGCTATAAACCAATTAACAGATTAACATTGTGCTCAAAGAATGTAGGGAGATGTGCTGAATATTGGAAGGTGGTGGATGGAGTAGGTAAGAGCCATCTTCATGGATGGGGGGTTTCAAAGAAGCAACAAGATGCCAGATCAGCTGTGAGGACATAAGCAAAGCAGACTCTGTCTCCTTGACACAAGAGGCTGGTGGATACAAGGGAGCAGTTATCTCTAGGGCAGGATGAGAGGGAAGTCATAGAATCTACAAAAAGTTGAAGTGGGGTCACCTTCCTAGTTTGTACTTTCAGGCAGAGGATTTCAGGACAACAGGAGTAGGATATACAGTATTATCCTCAGTTCTAAGGAAGTCACTTATCAGCTCTCCATGATTCCAAAGTGAATCTTTTAGTATAATTACTGAATTCTTTCTTTTATCAAATAGTTATGGGGTGGCAACAGAACTGGGTACTAGCATACATGGATGAATAAAATAAGAATTTTTTCCATTAAGCAGCTCATAGCACTTTTTAAGGTAAAAGGCAAATGGGTAATTAAAAGTAAATTGTAAGTCATATAACAGAGGTGAGTATGGGGTCTTTTTTGGAACACAGAGGAAGGGCATCTAACTGAGGTTGGGGGCATGAGGTGCAGTCAGAAAAGACTTTAACAAAAGAAGAGGTCTCTTGAAATACAAGTTAATGAGGCCAAAGCATAAAAGAGAGAGTGATGGAGAAAGGGAGAGAGAAAGGGAGAAAGAGAGAGAGACAATGTATGTGTGTTAGGGAGGGGAAAGGTATTGAGTTCATGGAGAAAGAGGGAGGACATTAGTCAAATTGACCGTATTTCAACTGCACTTCATCGTGGGTAGTCACAGCCCAAGTTGAGTCAAACTTGACTGAATCTCCAATGTCACAAGGCTTTCTATTCTTTCCTTTTTATTTGGGGGAAGTGAATATTAGGGTAAGGGAAGCCAAGCCCAAGCTCACAAATTTTGGCAAATGATCCTCTGTAACTGAACTAACCCTCTCCAAGGCAGAGAGGACCCTTGTGCTATTGATTTGATCCCAAAACAGCTTGAAGGAAACCAGTATCAACAAGCATCTCTTTGGGCTTCCAGAAATAATGTTTTTCTTTTATCTATTTGGAAGGACCTTGCAACTCAGGACAGGCTTTTGAGAGTTTTCTAATTATTATTCAAGTTTTTTTAAAAAGTCTCATAAGAAAGGATTGGTTCAACTTTTTATTTCAGGGCTAACCACACACAGATGGCAAATAACAGCACCATTGTATAGAAGACACGTTGGAGGGAAAATAGTGCATGAGGAGAGACTTGGCTGGTCATGATGCTCTGGTCAGGTTGGATTGCTAAGAAGATAATTTATGTGACTCCCACTTACTTTACTGACACTGCAAGACTCTTCTCCGCCTATTCAAACTTGCAGAGTGCATTGTGTGGCTTGCTCTGCTGTGCATGGTTATTTATGGCTCCTGAAAATAGAGAACAGGAGATAGCAAACCTTTTATCTGATGTTCACTATAATTTGGGCAATTGCAGAGTAGTTTCAGTCCTTGGTCTACAGCCTTTGATGGGATGCTAGAGTTGAATTTGTGACATCATTACTATCTAGAAAGACTGAAAGAGGAAAAATGGATAGGAATTTAATAAGCAATCAGTTTTTTAGGTATTAGTATTTTACCTTTTAAAGATAAAGATAGAATATTTAGCTTTGAAAAGAAAATATTTTATCTTCCGCAGGCTTGGTGAGGTTAGGGGAGAGAATTCTAGTTGCAATTGACAGGGAGGCAAGGAATTTTAATAAAAAGACAGGGTCCTTTCCTGTTAGGTAGACCTGAGTCGAGACCATTATGCCCCCTAGATACTGTTATGGTAACCATTTCCTTTGAGACTGAAGAAATGACTGTTGACGTCAAATGCATTCTTTGGGTACCTATAAAAAAGTCCCAGCTTCATGGAAGGACTATATTTCTTTTAGGTAAGGAAAGAAGGTGCTGTAATATAGGTAATATGACAATATTATAATAATATTATAGGTTTCCCTAAAATTGCTAGTATTTATCCCATCAGCCAATTAATTTTTAGTGAGCACCTACTATGTGCTCTCTTGTTAGAAGCAGAGATACAGTAATAAAAAAGAAGGATAAAATATCTCTTGTCATGTAAATCTGAGTCTCTTAGGGAGGGAGAGAGCACTCCAACAATGGATTAAATATAAATGTCTATAAATATCTGCTATAAAGGGTAAATACAGGGTTTTAGGAGCCTGTGCAATAAGGTTAAAAAATAGAGGATGGGGTGGGGTGAGAAGGAAGAGCAGCCCAGTTAAGATATCTGTATAGGTGAGAGGCCTGGTGTAGAAAAGGATTTAAAGCTCTTCCTTTAGAGAGAAGAGTAGAATCAAACGCAGGCTTGTGTGGAGAAAGGAAACCAAGGTGGCAAATAGCAAAAGGTAAGATTGGAGAAGTAGAAAGGGGCTAAATCATGTTTAGCGTCATGCACTTGACAAGGAGGAGCATTAAGTGGGGAGCAATATGATGAATGGTACAACTTAATGGAATTTTATGAAAGCATTCTGTTGTTGATTACGCGAGTAATTTTCCTTTAGATTTTTCTCTTTAACTGAAGACATATTTTCTCAATTTAATTTTTATTCCAATTTCTGTTGAAGATTAGGATGATAATTTGTATGCAATTGAAGCTTGAAGTGCTTCTTTGCTTGAAGTCATTGTGATGGGCAAGAATTTAGAATCTGCTGGATTTAGTTATTTGCTGTATTGGAAGTTAGAAATGGCAGATCTCTTATCAGAGATCCAATACTAAATAACATAAACATAATCTAGTAAATATTTAATTAAAAACTCTGATATATATATATATACATATATATGATTATACTATGATGTAATTGAGGTGAACATCAAATGTATTTGCAACTACCTACAAAACCCAGAAATGCATATCACTGATTTTTTTTAGTTCTAAAGAAGAAATGAAATAAATGAAATTTCTAAAATCTAAAAGTGTTACCTGAGCACCAGTTTTGGTTCAATACAGATGGGGACTCGATCCCGTTATATGAGGGATCCTATATAAAGAGGTTACATAGAAAATTAAACACAGGCAATACAAATTCTAATATATATAAAGGGATCTTCAGGATTTGTTGTCCCAATGGTATTGACCCCAAAGTCTAGATTTTCTAGGGAAGTCTTGTTATAAAATATTCTCTTACATTTTAGGTACGCTGATGCTTTTTAGACAACCACATGACGCCCTCTTGCACCAGGAGTCTCCCTTCTTCTGGGCTGTCACCACCCAGAATTTTCTCTTCCTTCTCCCTGTCTCCTCCTTCTCTTCCACTTCTTCATCCTTTCTCCTATCCTCTCCCTTTATTCCCCCTCATCCTAATAACTTGAACTCAAATCTCCGGGATGTCCATCCATGAATTAAATGTCCAACACAACTTACCTTTGTTTCCTTTCTATCTTTGCAGATGACTCTTCCCCTAGTTTCAGTCCTTCCAAGCCCAGCTATGCAAATTCATGAATGGCTATTGTTGTGTCTAAGGGATGAGAAACACCAAAAAGATAAAGACAAGCTCATACTTTGAAGAAATCTCCTTTCTGGTTGTCTTACTACTACTACTACTAGTTAAGTATCTGAGAAGATGTCCATCATCCCATAAACTTAATTTGGGGTCTCGAAACTATTAGTCCCTGTTTGGTCTTGATGCTGCAGGGACGAAATGTTCCTTGTGAGGAGCAAGAGGAGGAAATGGTGATATTGGTGATCAAATAGCTGCCATTTTAGGAAGCTCATTATGTACCATCCCTATGCTATGTGTTTAACTGGCATCATCTCATTTAATCTTCTCGACAATGGTGTAAGTATGGTGTAAACTTATATTTATTCTGACATTACGTATGAAGAAACTGAGGCTAACAGAAAAGAAACTTTTCTGAAGTTGTTTCACTAGTAAATGAAAGAACCAGAATTCCACATCTGTCTAGACTGACTTCACAGTGTATGCTATGAACCTGTCACTATCAGGGGGTTTGACAGTTAAAAAAAACTGGGGCCAAGAGATGTCCCTGGAGGTTGCATGAACATCCTTATTCCTTGGGGCCTCTGATCCATTCTGCTTAACTCTCCTGGATCACTCTCTGTCCATTTTCACTGAATCCGAGCTTGCCCTGGGGTGAGGAAAGCACAAAGGTTTCCAATAGTTTCTTTGGGAGGGCCTATGGTTTGGAGGTGCAGTGAGTAGAGTATGAAGGTAAGATAAGGAGCATCCTACTGAAACACAAGTCCAAGCAGTGCCACTGCAGAAAGCCAGAAATGCAGAACAGTCTCTGGCCCTGGCAGGAAACAACATAGATGGGCTGGGAAGCATTTTTCAGCAAAGCTCTTGGGTAGACCATAAGATAAGAAAGCTCTGAACCAGCATTAGACTCTACCAAAATGACCATCAGCTTTTGGTAAAGTGTGGAAAGGACTCAGATGTATCTAGCATGAACAGTACTAATCTTAAGTGTTTATGTCCACAAAGGCCAGAAACTTTACTCTGGTTTTTGTGTCAGGGTCTATTGTTAAATCATGTCTAAGAAGAGCATTTCCTTGATTGAACAGTCAGCATTTCTATAATCAAGAATTCTTTCCACTGATCACTAAGGGTGAAAGGTAATTTCTTTAGACCAAAAGCTCCTGGTTTCAAATTAAAAGTATATCTGTGTGTGGCTGGGCAGGGGAGCTCACACCTGTGCTCCTATCACTCTCAGAAGCCTAGATTGGAGGATTCCTTGAGCTCAAGAGTTTGAGACCAGCTTGAGCAAGAATGAGACCCATCTCTACTAAAAATAGAAAAACTGCCTGAGTGTCGTGGTGGTTGCCTGTAGCCCCAGCTACTCAGGAGAGTGAAGTAGGAGGATCGTTTGAGGCCAGGAGCTTGAGGTTGCAGTGAACTAAGTTGATGCCATGGCAATCTATCCTGGGCAACAGAGTGAGACTCTATCTCAAAAAACAAACAAGCAAATAAAAAACCCAAAAGAGTGTATCTGTATGTGCATGCAGTAGAACAAGACAAATAAAATGTTAATTCCTTTTTTAGCAGCTTGTTGAGCTCACCTGTCATACCATAAAAGCAATTCCAGAGTTTTCAGAGAGCTTCTTGCTGAACTTCTATTAGTCAACTTCCACTCTTCCCTATACTACCAGAAAATTTAAACAAAACAACCTGCTTTTGCCTGAATGACCTAGGTAACAACCTACTTTAGCTTGGGCTGCTTAGATATTTCAGCTAAAAATGGCTTCTTTCCATGAGTCACCTGGATAATTGCTGGCCCAGTTAACAGGGTGGGCCACCAGGTGCTAAGGGCAAATTTCAGTGAGGACTTCATTGTTTTCTACTCTATGGAGAATCAGTGACAGTTCCTTAATGCCTAGAGAAATATCTCTTATATCCATTTTCAGCCCTTGAACCTCCTTTAATATGGATCATCTTTGTCATATGACAATGTAAAAAAAAAACTTTCTATATTTGTATGGTAATATTTTATCCCTGTGTGTGGCTTTGTTGGTTGTGAAGATGCAAGACTTTAGCAAATATTTTTCAAATACTTGCAGAATGCTATGGAGGATGCAAATGGCAATGAGGAAATTTCTTCCTCAAGATGTGGCTGCTTATGGAGATTGGCACATGTGAACCATTAGAAAGTTCCCTCAAATGGTGATATGTCAGGGTCCTGCCCACTGAGGCCTGTGGAAACTGGCAGGGATTGACTGAGGAAATACAGAGTTAGAAGCCACGGTAAAGAAAGATTAGAGACATGGAGTAGAATTAAAAGTAGGAGCTCAGGGGTCCTTTGCCCATTGTAGGATTCTGGCAATGGCCCAGACTGTTTGCTCCACTCTTATTTTATTGAAGTCTATTTGCCCATAGGGTAAGATGAGGGAAAGAACAAAGACATCAGCAGTTTCTCTGATTGAGCATAATAGGCTTCAGAAATCTTAAGTCTGAGCCTTGTATTGGGAGAGCCTCTGCTTGAGGTCACACACACAGATTTCTAGGAAGGTGTTAAGTTCGGCTAACTTTCTGTGTAGTAAAACACCACCAGTGTTAGTCTCTTCTGAGGGATCAGTGGGAGAGAGGCATTTTTCTCCCATCACCACCACAGAGGATCTTCCTCTGCAATAAGGGGTATAAGGTTTTCTGCACATATCTCAGAGTTTGAGTTACTCCCTTGGTCTGTAACCCAGGCAAATGCAAATCTCCACAATGGGTATCTGCTTTGCATGTTTAATGGGCAGAAAATGCCTTAGAAGATGTATCTTTTCCTAGGACTTGCCATAATCTCTTCTATGGCTATTACTCTCCTCAGACTGCTCCTAGACCCAGCAGGGATGTTTGTAACCTGTATCCCCAACAGGATAGAATTTCAGAAAAGGCAAGAAGCTTGCTAGCAATGGCTATCTTAAATGTCAACTAGCTTACTTGTCTTTGTTCCAACTCACTCAGCTTACTTTTTAGTTTTCCTCTTTTCCTGGAGGTTCTTTCCTTTGCCAAGAATGGGGTCTCCAGTCCCCATTATCCCAGGAGTGTTGCACATTTTGGTTGCTTTCATATCTTTGCATTTGTGAGTTGTGGTGTTTTAAACACTTGAGTGCACGTGTCCTTATGGAAAAATGACTTTCTTGCTTTTGCATAGATACCTAGTCATGAGATTGCAGGATCAAATAGAAGGTCTACATTCAAATCTTTAAGGACACTCTAGACTTCTTTCCATAAAGGCTGTATTAATTTTCAGTCCTGCCAACAGTGCATGGCTGTTCCCTTCTCTCTTCACCCACTGTTTACTGTGGTATGTGTATACCATGGAATACTATTCACCCATAAAAAAGATGGAGGTTTTGTATTTTTGTAACAAACAGGATGATTCTGAAGGAACACTCTCCTAAAGTAAAGTACCACAGGGGTGGGAAAACAAGCACACATGTGCTCAATACTAAATTGAAACTAGTAGATTAGTAACTACATGCTTGCCTAAGAAATAAGCTTCATTAAATGCAGGATGGGAGGAGGGAGGGAGGAGGATCAGCAAGCTCCCACCCAAAGGGAATGATGCAAAGGTATATGGCACACTTCAAGTAAACAAGGAGGACTCCCACTTTCCCTTATAAATGCAAACAATGGGACCTAATCTTGTGTATCTTTATATTAATCTGAAATTAAAAAAATAAAGAAAGTTGCTTCATGTTTACTGCTGACTTGTTCAAAAGTGTAATCAGAGTTGGAGAAGGACAAAATAGTTGAAGAAATCCACAGGAGGGCTTACCCAGGATTATGTGAGGTGTTAAGTGCATTGTCTTTGTTTTTTTGTATGTGCATTACAGTTACTTCTACAAAATGTAGCCTATTATCCCAGTATGGCACTGTTTGAAGAGCCATCTGCCTTATTTAGAGCAGTGGTTCTCAACCTTCCTAGTGCTGTGACCCTTTCCTCATGTTGTGGTGATCCCCAACCATAAAATTATTTTCATTGGTACTTAATGGTTGGGGGTCACCACAACATGAGGAACTGTATTAAAGGCTTGTGGCACTAGGAAAGCTGAGAACCACTGATTTAGAGGGTAACTCAGGGTTCAAGGTTCTATAAAGGAAAGACAGCAGATAGTTCAGGCTATAAAACCATTTGAGGTATTTAGAAAAAAATCCACTATACACTTTAATGACTGAGTTTTTTTTTTTTTTTTTTTTGAGACAGAGCCTCAAGCTATCCCCCCGGGTAGAGTGCCATGGCATCACAGCTCATAGCAACCTCCAACTTCTGGGCTCAAGCGAGTCTCCTGCCTCTGCCTCCCAAGTAGCTGGGACCACAGGCGCC
>CAUYQV010065532.1:0-21393 GCA_963574575.1 Galagoides demidoff | reverse complement strand
CCATGGCATCACAGCTCACAGCAACCTCCAACTCCTGGGCTCAAGCGAGTCTCCTGCCTCCGCCTCCCAAGTAGCTGGGACCACAGGCGCCTGCCACAACACCTGGCCATTTTTTGGTTGCAGCCATCATTGTTGTTTGGCGAGCCCAGGCTGGGGATTTGAACCCGCCACCTTAGATGTACGTGGCTGGCACCTTAGCCGATTGAGCCACAGGCGCCGAGCCAAGTCCACTTATTTTGAGACAGAATCTCTGTTGTTCTGGCTAGAGTGTCACAGCGTCATCATAGCTCATAGCTACCTCAACTTCTTGGGCTCAAGCAATCCTCTTACCTCAGCTTCCAAGTAGCTTAGGACTATAAACACCACAACACCCAGCTAATTTTTCTGCTTTTAGTAGAGATGGGATCTGGCTGTTGCTCAGGGTGGTCTCCAACTCCTAAGCTCAGGCAATCCACCCATCTTGGCCTCCCAGAATGCCAGGATTACAGGTGTGAGCCATGGTGCTTGGCCACTTACATTTTTTAATATAAAGATATGTTTTATCTTGGTCCTTTCATAGTAGTGTATGTTTAATGCATATATTAGTGTTCATATGTGTGTGTACACATATTTGTACGTGTGTTTAACTCATGTTGTGGTCTGTTTCCTTTCTTCATTTTTGCTGTTCTTACAGTCTTTGTGTTTAGGAAGGTTTCTATTTGTTTTATGGTTTCCTTCACATTTCTGTCTCTATAAAATAACCTTAGTTCCTTCTTTCTTTAAGTGGCATTTCCTGTTTTCCTACTACTAGTTACATTTAATCAGGTCACATCTTCCTTGCCCTACTACCCCTCTCTTTTCTTATCACCCAGTTCTAGTGAATAATAACCTTTTCGTTGTTACTTTCAGCCTATGTTACTATAAATGGCACCCTTCGTTTCCCAGATAGTGCACATGAGACCATCACTGAGTTTATTTTCCTTCCCACTCTCTCTCCCATTTTTGTTAGTTTTATTATTTCCATACCGTTAGAACACATAACATTAACTCCTATTCCCATCTTTGTTTTAATCACCATAATTTTAATAATTCTTAAGATCTAGTAGATTAGAGTGGGGAGGGGAGGGAGAAGGGGGATCATTTTGCTCCTACCCAGTGGGCACAATGTAAGGGTTATATGGCACACCTCCTGGTTGTGGGACATGATTACAACAGGGGCCTTACCTAACAAATGCAAACATTGTAACCTAATCATTTGTGCCCTCATATTAATCTGAAATTTAAAAAAAGAAAAAATATATAAAAAAAAGACCTAGTAATTTAAAGATAACATTTTCTTTCTTTCCTTTTTTTTTTTTTTTTTCAGACAGAGGCTCACTTTGTTGCCCTTGGTAGAGTGCTGTAGCATCATAGCTCACAGCAACCTCCAACTCTTAAAGTCAAGCAATTCTCTTGCCTCAGCCTCTCAAGTAGCTGAGACTACAGGTGCCCATTACAACACCCGGCTATTTTTTCTTTTTTAAGACACAAGGTCTCACTCTGGCTCAGGATGGTCTCAAACCTCTGAGCTCAGGCAATTCACCTGCCTCGGCCTCCCAAATGCTGGGATCGCAGGCGTGGCCACTGTGCCTGGCTAAAGATAACGTTTTCTAAATAACCTTGCTTATTTTTGAAACTTTCCTTTTCATGTGATATTTAGAATTGGTTTCTTAAGTTCTAAGAAAAACTCTTTAGGCCATTTGCTTGGAATCGTATTAACTCTTGAATAAACTGAAGGAGATTTACCTGTAAATACCTTTGCATGCTTGTTAGTCTTACTGATAGGCCTGTTTTTTTTGTTGCTACCATAAATTACTTGGAAACTGTGGTTTCTTCATGAATCTACTGATTGTCTTGTCCATCACACCAACAGGTCCCCTGACCTCTGCCTCCTCCCCTTCTTCCTCTCTGCACTTACCTCCAGGTGGCTGCCTGTGCCCTGTCCTTTCACTGCACCTTGAAATAGCTAAATGGCCACAGGGATCCTTTGTCCTCTTACATTAACCATCCATCCTATCAACACGGCCAGGGCTCACTCTAGCCAATCCCTCTGCAAGTACAAGGTTGCACTTTTCAGTCTTCTCTGATGCTTATATTTTAACAAGCCTCACTGTTTTTAATGAGTGAATGTTGTTTTAGTCTAGGCATGTGCTGATGGGCCCTGCGCTGGCTGCAGGAGAGGAGACGGGTGAAGACAGGAAACAGCATGGAGGTAGAACTTCCACTGTGTGGCCAGTGGTGAAATGCGGGAAGCCAAGAAGAAAGGTGGGCCATGACCTTCCTCTTCCTAAATCTCCTAGGATTATGCACTGTGGACCTTTTGCCTTCAACTTGGTGCTCTCGGGACAAGCATGCCACATACGTGGAAGGGAACCCTGTCTGCCTCTGTCCTCATTCTCCCTGCAGCTCCCACACCTGTCCTCCAATCCAGCACCTCCAGTCTAGTCATCCCCTGAGGCCTCCCACTGTTCACTGCCTCTGACAATGAACTTCTGTGCCGGATGCCCTGTGGATGCCCCAGGAAGGCTGTGTGGATAATGAGTGAGAGCTATTGCATATGTTACTTCCTGTGTCTGTTATCACTAGAACAGGTCAGGATGGTAAAATCATGCCCAAAGCATACTTAGTGCTACTGTGGCTAACAAATCCACACATTACTGCTGAACACATTGAACCCACAGGGGACCAGCCCCTCTGTGACCTGGGAGCCCTTTGTGTGTGCAGATCCCTCAGTCAGGTTGCTAACGCTATACTCCTGGGTGATGGGGTGGGAAGGGGTCTTCTCTGTCCTTAGAAAGGCTGTATCACATTCTCTTCACTTCCTTCCTTTCCCTGCACTTGTATTTTAGTCATCCAGGCTGGAGTGTAGTGACACAATCATAGCTTGCTATAACCTCAAACTCATGGGCTCAAGTGATCCTCCCACCTCAGCCTCCCAAGTGGCTAAGACCATAGGTGTGTGCCACCATGCCAGGCTATCTTTTTTTTTTTTTTTTAATCTATAGAGGCAGGTTTCACCATGTTGCTTAGGCCAATCTCAAATTCGTGGCCTTAAGCAATCTTCCTGTCTCAGCCTCCCAAAGTGTGGCATTATAGGAGTGAGCCACTGCCGGGCCCTCATCTGCTTTTGTGTTCCTTTAGGGCAGGGAAGGACCACAGGCGCCTTGTATGCCAGGGCCAGGCACACAACAGGCACAAAGTAAAACCTGCCAGACCGACTGAATTGGATTGTCTCTACCAAAAAGCTGGAGAACGTCGTTCCCTTTTTCAAGATAGTCCCTCTTCTGGGCCATGCGAGACATTCTCTTTTCCTTCTCAAGAGAACCCCTCCAGCAGTGGGTCCCAAGCCAGCTCACTAGAGGACGTGACCCAGGATTTCAGATCCTGTTTGCACAGAGGCCAGTTTCCTCCCACCCTGTGAGGTGAGCGTGGCTGCAGGTGGCAGCCCACGGAGGCACCTCGACCTCTGGCACTGCCTCTGCTGGGTCACTCCCGTACTTGACGCCCCTTCTCACCCTGGCCAGTCCTCAGGGTCTCCATTAGTGAGCCTAGTAACAGCTTTGCCTCTGCCCTTGGCATGGAGCCTTGGGCCCTTATGCCCCTATTCCCCCAGGTCCTCAGTTAGCTGAAAAGTTTTCATGCAGCTGACACCAGGGCTTCTGAATCCTGCACCAGGAAACCTCTTGTGTTAATTCATAACCACAATGCCCCACAAATCTAACCTTGTGGACATCTGTGAATCACACACACTTCCCAGGGCTGGCACCCACATAAGAACACTTGGGGGCAGAGGGCCGCTTGTGGGCAGGCGCTGGGTTCAGTGGGTGCTGGGCTGCTCCCTGCACTTGGCCCTTTTGGCTGCCTGTGTCTCTGCAGGGAGCAGTGTGTGGGGCTGGAAGCAGAATAGGGATCTTGGGGCTTCCTTGGCTCTCGTGGACTGCAGCAGCCTGGAGATGTGACAGATTGCTTATGGGCCTCATGGCTTTTGCTGGGTTGCAAGAAATGAGGTAGAGCTCTCCTCCAAGAAATTGCTTGAGCATGAATTTTTTTCCAAGCTCATCAACATCTCCTGGCCCCATTCCCACTCCCCTGAGCCCTGTAGCACTGCTTTCTCTTAGACCCCGGTGAACACCTGCCAGTCCCCACTAAGAAGAACTCATCCTCCAACAGGTAGGGACTGTGTTTTACTTTCTTAGCACCCAAATCTCAGAGCAGATTTTAAAGAGCTCCTTAATCTAAAAAAGCCAATTTTCTTTATTGTTGTGGTTGTCTTAGGATTTTCTTTCCAATCACTGTTAAGTATATAGGCCAGTGCTGTCCAATAAAAAGATAATACAAGCTGCATGTGTAATTTTAAATTTTCTAATTGCCACATTTAAAAAAATTAAAACACACAGATGAAATTAATTTTAGCAGTACATTTTACTTAACCCAATATAGCCAAAATATTATAATTTAAACATGTCATCGATATAAAAATAATGAAATGTTTTACACTCTTATGCAGTCTATTTAATAGGAGGCTATTTTACTCAGCTTTAGTTTTTAAGTTTTTATATTTATAAAAACTAAATAAAAATGAGCTGGGGACCGTGGCTCATGCCTGTAAACCTAATACCCTGGGAGGCCAAGGCGGAAGGATTATTTGAGCTTGAGACTGCTGGGTGTTGTGGCAGATGCCTATAGTCCCAGCTACTTGGGAGGCTAAGGCAGGAGGATTGCTTGAGCCCAGGAGTTTGAGGTTGCTGTGGTTGCTGTAAGCTATGATCATGTCCCACTGCACTCTAGCCCAGAGGCAGATACTCTGTGTCAACTCTTTCCCATAAAACAATAACAATAACAAAACTACATAGAAATTTAAAATCATTGGTTGCAAAGGGGTGGGATCAATTGAGGTGATCACCCTGCACACTAACCATGTTTTTTATTTTCTGTAGGGAAGCAAAACCCTGGAGGGGCTGCCCTGCCAGCATGAGCCAGTCTGTGGAAATGGCAGCCAGCTCCCAGGCAGTCTGCATTTTCAGGGCACCCCCTCCAGCCGGGAGCCCACACCCCGACCACCCCTCCACCTGGCCACTACTCATCCAGCCTAATTTCCCTTGGGCCTAGTACCAGACAGCTGTGCCTGCTGAATTTATTTAGCGTGGCCAGTCCTGAGCCTGCCTGCCCTGCCCAGCAGGGTCCACCCACGGAAACCACAATAAAGGCTCCTACTCAGGCTCTCTTGTTTTCTCACTCCCTCTGCCTCCTGCCCAACCCTGCTGCTTTTTCATGTCCACCCAACCCCACTGTGTGCATGCCATGCCCCCTCTTTCCAGGGATCTCTGAGTGCCCTAAATGCCTTCCTCAAAATGATTCACATCAGAATAGTCTCTCCATCATGTGATTCTGCATGGTTAAAGCACCTGTCGGGTACCCTTGAAACACCCTGCTTAAGGGCTCATCTTCCCCCTCCTCTATTCCCTACCCTTCTTCCTTTACCATCCTCCCCTGGAATTCTTCTTAGCTCTTCTTTGCTCTGGGGAGGAAGCTTCCGTTCCTGAGCAAGACCTCCGTGTACAGTTGTTCACGTCGTGCGCAGCCACCAGCTAGAACTGGTAGGCAGCCTTCACTGAGCAGGCCAGAGGAGGCTCCTGCTTCTATGACTCAGGGCGAGTGTTCCTGATCCTCCTGGTCACTCTCCCACCTCTTTAACTCCAGCCCATCCTGTGGCCCTTCCAGAGCCTCTGAAGCAGAAGGCAGGATCCTGTTTACGTAGAGGCAGAAGTATGAAATCAGAAAAGCTTTGCTCCTGGCCTCCTCAGCCTCTGCTTCTGGCATTCTCACCTTCCTCCATCCACCCCCCCACACACACACACAGCTCCTCTTTTATACCTGGGAGGGGAGGAACAGCTTGCAGCAGGGCCCCTTCCTGCCTGCCTCCTGCCTGGAACGCAGCAGAGCTCAGCTTTTCCAGGAATTATTCTCTAGACTAGACTCAATCAATGGTTCTCAAATATTTAACTGAGTCAGAATCATCTATAAGGCTTGTTAAAATGCAGATTGCTGGGCCCCACTGCTGGAGTTTTTCTGACGGTAGCACTGAGACAGGGCGTAGGAATCTGTTTCTGGCCAGGTCTCAGGAGATGCTGTTGGCCCCAGAGACCACACTTTGCAAACCGCCGCTCTAGATGCAGGGCCTGCCCCTCAGCCACTGCCAGAGGTGCCCTGAGCGCCAGCTTCACTCCTGGCAAGTCTCTGCTCTGCAAAGTATGGTGCCTGAACCTTCTGGGCAGAGACTGTTCTGGTGTGGATCATTTTGTTTCTCCTCAGCAATTTTTACATATTGCTCTGTGAAAGCTCGTTGCCCGGGAAAAAACAACCAATATTGTTTTGCACACTCTGTGTGTTTTTGACACTCAAGCGATGATGAAAATTTTCAAAGCTCCACAGAAATATTTATTCAATTCCTTCTCTCCCCTCCCTTCAACCGAGCGAGACCAGGGTTCTGATTCCAGAACAAATGAAGATCTTTTGGGTTTACTGCTATTAGCTACAAATGTGCCAGGGAGAAAAATCAAGAGTCTTGTTTTAGAGAAACTTATCTTCGCCCGCCTCTCTCTCTTTTCCCACTTGATAAAGATATTGGCTTTTCCGGACGCCCAGCTCAGCTTCCGAAAGCCACAGTGACATCAATAGAACACTGAAGAGAGAAGCAGGGCCCCTCCCCCGCTCACTATCAGCTTTCCTTGGAGAGCAGAAACTGTCATTAAATGACAGCAAGTTGAAAATTGTCAGCGAGAGAGGCGATTTGCATGCGACATTGAAACCCCCATGCCATCATCATTTCCGAGTTGTGACTGCCTGTCTGCAGGGACATCTTGGATGGTTCCCAGATCTCTGCAGCCTCCAAAATTGGACCTGGTTTCATGAGCTGACGTCTGGATCTGCTGCCTCCTGGGAAGGTGGGGGTGGAGGAGGGAGCTGATTTTAAAGAGCTCCTTAAATTAAAACCCAAAGTATCTCTCGTCTGCAGAGTGAGAACTGCGTCAGCATCAGCCAGGCACAGCCTGTAAATGATGCTGAGAGATGGCCTCCAGGATGGCCTGTGGTTTAACCCTTTCTGCCCTGGGGGGCAGGTGGCAAACCCCCAGCAGTGCAGTAAGCAGCTCAGAGCACATTTTGAATCAGAGCTTCTGATTATGAGAATCATTTGAGGAGCTTTTAAAAAATTACCCATGCCTGGGCTCCTTCTCAAAGTGATTAAATAGGATTTTTTTTTTTTTTGCAGTTTTTTTCGCTGGGGCTGGGTTAGAACCCACCACCTCCAGCATATGGGGCCGGCACCCTACTCCTTGAGCCACAGGCACCACCCTTAAATAGGATTCTTGATATTAAGGCCTGAGCATCGGTGATTTTTACCTCACCTGCACTGCAGGTAACTCAAATGTGCAGCCAGTGTTGAATATGATTTGGGGGCGGCGGGGACAGACTCTCACTTTGTTGCCCTGGGTAGAATGCTTTGGCATCATCAAAGCTCACAGTATACTCCATTTCTTGGGCTCAAGAGATCCACTTGATTCAGCCTCCTAAGTAGCTGGAACTATAGGAACCCACCAAGATGCCCTGCTAGTTTTTTTCTATTTTTAGTAGGGATGGTGTCTTGCTCAGTCTGGTCTCAAACTCCTGAGCTCAAGGAAACTACCTGCCTCAGCTCGGAAGTGCTAGGATTACAGGCATGAGCCACCATGCCCACCCTGACTATGATGATTTAAAGCCTGCCTGCCACTTACTTGCTGGGAGATACTGTGAGGCTATTTATCTTCAGTTTCCCCATCAATGGAATGTGGTGGATGTTCTTTGCATCCCATAAGGGTGGCAAGTAGCAGGGCAGTCAGTGTGCATTAGAACATAGCCCAGTACAAGATCCATGGTAAGTGCTCAGTAAATGGTACATTCTAATTGTGCTCGAGTTAGCAATTGAGGAAAGACCTTGAGTCTAGAAATAAAGTGAGGAGTGAAATTAAAAATCTAAGGACCAGAAATAGCCAACCTTGGGTTAGGAGAAAATGTTCATAATACACATGTCTGATGAAGGACTTGACCCCAGAATATAAAATGAATCCCCACAAGTCAGTGATAAATGAACAACTCAACAGCATAGGCTCAAAAGACTTAGACATCTCACAAAAGAAGATGTGAGATTGGCAATGAGTGTATGAAAAATGTCCCACATCATTAATCATAAGGGAAATTAAAATTGAAATCAAAATGTTAGATCACTACACACCCACTGTAACAGCTGGAATTCAAAAGATTGACAACACCACGTGTTAGTGACAATGTGGAGCAACTGGAACACTCAGACATTGTGGATAGACGTGTAAAATGGCACCATCACTTGGTGAATTGGTTTGGTAGTTTCTCATAAAGTTAAGCATATCTGAGGTCTTCAAAAAGTTGATGGAAAATGTATGCTATGAAACAACTATGCATATATATATATTTTGTTTGTTTGTTTTTGTTTTGTTTTGTTTTGAGACAGAGTCTCACTTTGTTGCCCTCAGTAGATTGCCATGGTGTCCCAGCTCACAGCAACCTCAAACTCTTGGGCTTAAGCGATCCTCTTGCCTCAGCCTCCCAAGCAGCTGGAAGTACAAGTGCCCGCCACAATGCCTGCTATTTTTTTCTTTCTTTGTTTTTTACAGACAAGATCTCACTTTTTCTCAGGCTGGTCCTAAACTCATGAGCTCAAGCAATCCACTTGCCTCAGCCTCCCAAAGTGCTGGGATTACAGGCATGAACCACCACACCCAGCCCAGTGAAAGTTTTAAAGAAATGGAATCAAGATTCTGAAAATTTCTTCAAAAGCAACTGTAACAGGAGATGAAACATGGCTTTACCAGTACAATCCTGAAGACCAAGTACAACCAAAGCAATGGCTACCAAGAGGTGGAAGTGGCCTAGTCAAAGCAGATCAATCAAGGCAATGATTTTTTGGGAAGCTTGAGGGAGGCATTTTGCTTGACTTTTTGGAGGGCCAAAGAATGGTAAGATCTATTTATTATGAGAGGTTTGCAGAATGTTACCCAAAGCTTCAGCAGATGAAGACCTGGGATAGCTTCACTAGAGTCCTTCTTCATTATAACAATGCTCCTGCTCTTTCCTCTCATCAAACAAGGGCAATTTTGTGAGACATCATTAGGTATTAACCTTACAGTCCTGATTTCGCTCCTTCTGGCTTCTTTCTATTTCCTTTTTTTGGTTTGTTTATTAAATCATAGCAGTGTACATTAATACTATCATGGGGTACAATGTATTGTTTCTGTATACAATTTGAAATACTTTCATCCAACTGGTTAATGTAGCCTTCATGTCTTTTTCTTAGTTATTGTGTTAAAACATTTATATTCTACATTTAGAGAGATTCACATGTACCCTTATAGGTTCTTTCTATTTCCTAATCTCAAAAATTCTTTAAAGGGCACCCACTTTTCTTCAACTAACACTGTAAAAAGATTACATTGTCCCTGGCCCCTCAGTTCTTTAGGAATGGACTAAATGTCTATTATCATCATTTACCAAAGTGTCTTGAACTTAATGGAGCTTATATTTGGAAGCAGAGTTTATATTTTTTATCTTTATCTTTTAATTCCATTTTTAATGAACTTTTTGAAGTCACCTTGTTCTTAAAATACAATTCCAATCCAAATTCAGGAGAAATGAAAACATATGTCTAGGGTGGTGCCTGTGGCTCAAAGGAGTAGAGTGCTGGCCCCATATGCTGGAGGTGGTGGGTTCAAACCCAGCCCCGGCCAAAAACAAAAGTCTACAAAAAGACTTGTATTTGAGTGTTTATAGCTGTTTTATTTATTACAGCTAGAACCTGGAAATGACCCAAATGTTCATCAGTTGATGAAAGAATCAACAAATTGTGATGTGCTGCTACTCAGCATTAAAAATGAATGAACTACAGATACAACAACATCAATGAACCTCAAAAACATTGTGAGAAAGAAAACAGATAGTGAATTTTATTCTGTATGATTCTATTTATGTGAAATAAAGAAAACAACAACAACAATCTTATCTATGGTGATAGAAAACAAATGTGCAGCTGTCTGAATGGATGGGCATGAGGCAGGGAAACTTTCTTCTGGATGGTAATAGATATACAACCAAACAACCTGTCCAATGAAGCCTCTGCACTTTGTCGCATGTAAATGATACACCAATAATAAAGACTGTTGGGGGAAACTAATAAAATCTTTCAACAGATTCTCAGTGGTTAGGCACAGAGAATGGATCTGGGAAAATGGATGAATGCTTGGCTTCCAGCTTCACCAGCAGCTGCTTTTGCCTGGATCAGTGGAAGTGTCTGTGCCTGAAAGGAGGTGTAAAGTGTATTTATATACTTTATATAAATGTAAAGTATATTTATAAAACTTTATATAGTAAATGTTAATCAAGGATATATGCCTTTCCCAGAGGAGTATGATACCTCTTCTCACATAGTCCTCTTTCCAGGTTGAGAAGGTTTCTATTCTCTGAGGTTGGTGCAAATAAAATCTTTTGACAGAGTAGTACCAATCCATATAGATTTTCAACTTACATATTTATCAGACTAATCTCAAAATGTGATGTTGTGATGTCTTGTCTTAACTTACCTAGTACTCAGGATCAAATCAAGAGGTTCCAACTGGCTAAAGATTGAGTTGAGTTGAGCACCACTGAGGATGATGACCACAGTGGACTGAAGCACATCAAATATGCATGTGTGAGAGTCACATAACATTAAAATAGCAAAGACAACAAAAACAAATCTAATTGCTCACCATTGGAGCATGCTGAGGAATGAATCCATTATTTTGAAAACTGGTAAATAGAAGGAAAAATTAAACATTTATCCTATCTTCTTTTTACTAACTATACCAGAAGATAAAACAATACCAGACATGAAGTTTACTTTTATAGAAGTATTCCAGCTATTACAAAGAAAGAATAATAACATTATTATTCTTAACAATAACAATATTATAAAAAGATTAATGAATTTTGAATATCAACATTTTGAATCTAGATATTGAGCATAATGAGCTATTTGCCTTACAAAAAGAAAGACATTCAGACACTATGTGCCTCTTGATGGAAGCACACACCATTATCTATCAAGTGTTCTTGCCAAAAATATCTAGATTGAATCTGATGGAGCTTATAGATCTAAATACCAACACATAGGGTTGAGGAACCTGTTAAATGATGCCCATGGGACACAATCAGCAAAATCCAGACTTGACAAAATGTAGGACAAACAATCTGGGTTTTTCCCCCACAACGAATGAATTGTAGGGAAAAAATCCACCATGGATGGGAAACCCATATATATATATATATATATATTTTTTTTTTTTTTTTTAGAGACAGAGTTTCATTTTGTTGCCCTCCATAGAGTGCTTGACATCATAGCTCACAGCAACCTCCAGCTTCTGGGCTTAGGCAATTCTCCTGCCTCAGTCTCCTGAGTAGCTGGGAATACAGGTGCCAACCACAACACCCAACTATTTTTTGTTGCAGTTTGGCCAGGGTTGGATTCAAACCTACCACCCTCGGTATACAGGGCCAGCGCCCTACTCACTGAGCCACAGGTGCCGCCTGGAAACCTATATATTAAAAGAGCTTTTATAGATGAATCAACTGGCTAGGTGGAGTGGCTGATGCCTGTAATCCTAGCACTCTGGGAGGCCCAGGCAGGTGGATTATTTGAGCTCAGGAGTGTGAGACCAGCCTGGACAACATAACAAGACAATCATTTATAAAAAATTTAAATATTAGGGTGGCACCTGTGGCTCAAAGGAGTAGGGCGCTGGCCCCCAGATGCCGGAGGTGGCAGGTTCAAACCTAGCTCTGGGGGCAGCACCTGTGGCTCAGTGGGTACGGTGCCGGCTCCATATACCGAGGGTGGCGGGTTCAAACCCAGCCCTGGCCAAACTGCAACCAAAAACAGCCGGGTGTTGTGGCGGGCACCTGCATTCCCAGCTACTTGAGAGGCTGAGGCAAGAGAATCACCTAAGCCCAGGGCTTGGGGGTTACTGTGAGCTGTGTGATGCCATGGCACTCTACCGAGAGCCCTGAAGTGAGACTCTGTCTCTAAAAAAAAAAAAAATGACTTTACAAACCTAGCCCTGGCCAATAAATAAATAAAAAGAGATCCTCTGGGGCAGCACCTGTGGCACAAAGGAGTAAGGTGCCAGTCCCAGCCCCTGGCAAAAAACTGAAAAAACAAATTTTTAAATATTAGCCTAGTATGGTAGCATCTGCCTGTACAAGTCCCAGCTACTCTGGAAGCTGAGATAGGAGGATCATCTGAGCCCAGGAGATGGAGGCTGCAGTAAGCTGTGATCAGACCACTGTACTGTAACCTGGGCGACAGAATGAGACCCTGTCCCTTTTTTTTTTTTTTTGAGACACAGCCTCAAGCTGTCCCCCTGGGTAGAGTGCTGTGGCATCACAGCTCACAGCAACCTCCAACTGGGCTCAAGTGAGTCTTCTGCCTCAGCCTCCCAAGTAGCTGGGACCACAGGCGCCCACCACAACGCCCAGCTATTTTTTTTCGGTTGCAGCCATCATTGTTGTTTGGTGGGCCGGGCTGGATTTGAACCTGCCACCTTAGGGGTATGTGGCTGGCACCTTAGCCACTTGAGCCACAGGTGCCGAGCCAAGACCCTGTCCCTTAAAAAAAGAAGAAGAAGAAGGAGAGAGACCAGAGATCTGTCTATCTCTGTGCATGTATAGATGAAAAGCCATCTACAAGCCAGGAGGAGCAGCCTTAGCAGGAACCAAATTTGTTAGCATTTTGATCATGGACTTCTAGCCTCCAAAACCATGAGAAAATAAATTTCTTTTGGTTAAGTTACTTGTTACTGTGGTATTTTGTTACAGCAGCTTCAGCATACTGTACAGATTTAAAAATTTTTGTTTTGTTTTCCTTTAAAGAAAATGTCTGAGGTCAGAGTCTTTTCATAGGTAACTAAGCTTGGGCCTCCTGTGTTTACTTGCTCTGGCATGAAAATTTGGAGTGGAATTTTTTTAGCCTTACTGAGGTATAATAAACGAAGAATAAACTACATATATTTAAAGTGTACAATTTGATACATTTTGACATATGTGTCCCCATGAAAACATCATTATTGCTAGGCTGACTTCAAAAACATCAAAGTGCAGCAGTTGTCACTTTAAACACACTACACACTCACACACATAAAGCTCACACACTCTGATACTATATTGATAGTAGGAAAGGCTAAGTGGTCGGGGTTTACATTCAGGGAAATAGTGCATGCAGTACTAGGGTTTGGTAGGTTGCTGTTTCATTATAATAAAGTGTTCAATTTTATAATAGTTTCAGATTTGTAAATCTGAAAAGTTGTGAAGATAGTACAGAGAGTCCCCTTTACTGTATACTCACACCAGTCTCTCTGTGTTGTCAGGCACATCTCCACCAGCAGGGCCGTCTCAGGGAGGGTGTGGGAAAGAACCTGAAATAGGGTACAGATTTTAGTTGGGTAATTTGGGGGACGGGTAATTTTGAAGAATGTGGGGCTTCACTATGGCTTGGATGCTGTCAGGAATGGGGCAATTCTGTGGTTGGGAATCTCCATAAATCTTATCTGTAGGGAAGGCAGGTTGGAGTGACACAAAGATATAATGATAATAGTAGAAAAGCAGCAGTCACTCATTTCAGCTGAGAGAGAGGGGGTGGGGAGGAGAGAAGGATGACCTTGCATTTGTCCCTCTGTATCATGGTATCAGCGTGTGACTGTGTCTGATGTTGGTGTCCTGAAAGGTCATTTATGGTCAACAGGAGAACAACATAGCCCGGCTGTGCGCACCAGACCAGGCGGTGGGTGTCAGGAGGGGCTTTCTCCTTTCTCAATCTTCTTTCTCAGGCAACTCTTTCTCTTCTGAGGGGTTTGTAGGGATTATCTCCATTAGTCCTTAAACCCCTCCCTAAGGCAGGCATTTGTCTTAGTTTAGGCTTCCAGGAAAGGAAAGACTGAGGGAAGCACAGGAAGTGATGCAGGAGGGGCAGGGAAGGTCACCCTTCAGCCTCTGCGAGCACTCAGGTGCCCTCAGCATCTGTCGTAAAGAAGTGAGCTCACAACTTCCTTCTCCCAGTCAGGTCCCAGGGCACTTGCTGATGGCCCAGAGATTGATTCACAGTATCTCCCCCACTGGTTATCTGTAGCACCAGCTCTCATGGTTCACGTGGCCTTAGTCAATGGCTTTTATCCAGCTGGTCTTTGTTCACCTTTCTATTTAGGGTCCCAAATGCCTAGAGACCACAGATCATCTCCATGCATCTGTCATAAGAGTCACTGGGAAAGTCTTACTGAATGACTCTGCAGCTGAGTCAAATTTCCCAGATTGAGCAGGTACTGGGTGCTAGGATCAGGCCTGTAATCCTAGTACCCTGGAGGCCGAGGTGGGTGAATTGCCTGAGCTCAGGACGGGAGACCAGCTGGAGGAAGAGCAGGACCATGAGAACTGGTCTCTATTAAAAATAGAAAAACTAACTGGGCATCATGGCAGGCACCTATAGTCCACTCAGGATCCTGAGGCAAGAGGATGTCTTGAGCCCAAGAGTTGAGGCTGCTGTGAGCTCTGAGCTGTGAGCATGGCACTCTACCAGGATGACAGAGGGAAACTCTGTCTCAAAAAAAAAAAAAAAAATCTATCCTACCAATCTCTGTTTTTTGATTGAAGAGTTTAATATAGTTTAATACATAAACACTTGTAAAAAGTACTTCGTCAGAACTACTTACTTCTGTCAGTTAGCTATTTGCTTCCTATGGGCTTTTTGGTCCCTCACTTTCTACATTACTGTTCTCTTTTGTATTTAATTTCTTTACGGGGAAACATATAAATTCTTCTCTCATGTTCTTGTGTGTGTATTCTTTATCTATTTCCTTTTTATTTACCATGGGGATTACATTTAATATCCTAAAGTTATAACACTCAAATTTGAATTTGTACCAGTTTGTACAAAAAGTCTGATCCTTTCACAGCTCTGTCCCCATCCCTTTCAGTTGTAGATGCCACACTTCCTTATACACTGTGTCTAATTAATAATATTTAATTTAAAAGTATTTAATAATTAAATTTATTAGTTATGTTTTTAGACAAACAATATATAGAAGAATTAGTCTCAAATTATGTCAGAAACAAAATATGGAGATACAAATCAAAGTTAAAATAATACTAGCTTTAGATTAATAATTATTTTTAGGAAATTCATTAGTCTCTAATGTCACATGGAAAACAAAAAGTGAAATTACCCATCATTGTTACAATAATACTATCTTTTATAATTGCCTATGTATTCGCCTTTGCTTAGATTTTTAATTCTTTACACAGCTTCAAAATACTATGTAGCATTCTTTCATTTCTTTTTCTTTCTTTCTTTTTTTTTTTTTTGAGACAGAGTCTCAAGCTATCCCCCTGGGTAGAGTGCTATGGCATCACAGCTCACAGCAACCTCCAACTCCTGGGGCTTAAGTGAATCTCCTGCCTCAGCCTCCCAAGTAGCTGGGACCACAGGCACCCACCACAATGCCTGGCTATTTTTTGGTTGCAGCCATCATTGTTGTTTAGCAGGCCTGGACTGGATTCGAACCCGCCACCTTAGGCGTATGTGGCTGGTGCCTTAGCCACTTAAGCCACAGGCACCGAGCCACATTCTTTCATTTCAACCTGCAGAAATCCCTTTAGAATTTCTTGCAGGGCCATTCTAATGGTAATGAACTCTCAGCTTTTGTTTATCTGGGAATGTCTTAATTTCTCCTTCACTTTGAAGGACAATTTTGCTAGATATAGGATTCTTAGTTGACAGGGTTTTTTGTTTGTTCCTTTAGTACTTTACGCATGTCAACTAACTCCCTCCTGGCCTCCAAAGTTTCTGATAAGACATTTGATAATAATCTTGAGGGTTCCTTGTACGTGACAAATTTCTTCTCTTTTGTTGCTTTCAAAATTCTTTCCTTGTTTTTGTCTTCTAACAGTTTGATTATAATGTGTCTCAGGGTGGGTCTCTTTCAGTTTATCTTTTTTGTAGTGTATTAAGCTTTCTGAATGTTTATATTTATGTCTTTCATCAAGTTTGAGAATTTTTCAGCCATAATTTCTTACAATATTCTCAGTTCCCTTTTCTTTTTCTGTTCTCCTGGGACTTCCACAGTACTATGAAAGTTGTACTTCACAGTTGTACTTCACAGTACAAGTTGGTCCACTTGATAGTGTCCTATAGGTCTCTTAGGCTCTGTTCGTTATTTCTTCACTTTTTTTCTTCCTGTCCCTCAGATTTGATACTTTTTATTGACCTATCTTGCTCAATTTGCCCAACATAGCTTTGAATCCCTCTAGTTAATTTTCATTTCAGTTATTATAATTTTTAGCTCCATACTTTTTTTTTTTAATTTTTTTTGAGACAGACTCTGTCACCCTGGGTAGAGTGCCATGGCTTCATATGTCACAGCAACCTCAAACTCTCAGGCTCAAAAAATCTTCTTGCCTCAGCCTCCTGAGTAGCTGAGACTATGCCTACCACAACACCTAGCTATATTTAGTAGAAATAGGGTCTAGCTCTTACTCAGGCTGGCCCTAAACTCCTCAGCTCAAGCACCCACCCACCTCAGTCCCCTAGAGCTAGGATTACAGGTATGAGCCACTGTAATCAAGCAGCTTCCTTTAGTTATGTGAGAATCTTTTTTTTTGGAAAGAGTTTTACCTTGTCACTCTGGGTAGAGTCCCATGGCATCATAGCTCACAGCAACCTCAAACTCTTGAGCTCAAGAGTTCCTCTTTCCTCAGCCTCCCCAGTAACTGAGACTATAGGAGCCTGCCACAAAGCCTGACTTTTTATTTTTTTTATTTTTTTAGGAGAGACAGGGTATTGGTCTTGCTCAGGCTGGTTTCAAACTCAAGCTCAAGCAATTCACCCACCTCAGCCTCCCAGAGTGCTAGGATTATAGGCGTGAGCAACCATGCCAGACTATTTGAGCATCTTTAAGATCGTTGTTTTAAAGTCTTTGTCAAGGCTGGGTGCAGTGGCTCACACCTGTGACCCTAGCACTTTGGGAGCCTGAGACAGGAAGATCACTTGATCACACCTCTGCTCCCCAGCCTGGGCAATAAGTGAGACCTTCTAAAATAAGCATTTATAGAGCCCCCATCAGTTATTTTTTCAGGGACATTTTCCATTGTATTATTTTTTTCTTTTGAAAGGGCTTTCCTAGCCTGTGTCTTTGTATGCCTTATGATATTTTTGTTGAAAACTGGACAGTTGGATTTTATAATGTGGTAACTCTGGAAATCTACAGTTCTTCCTTCTTAGAGTTTGCTGGATTTTGTTTTGTTTATTAATTAATTAATTTATGTTTATTGGTGTAGTCTGTCCCTGTGCCAAACATCAACCTAAAGTGTACATATAAAGTCTCTTTGGGTGTTTTCTGAGCCTGTACTTTCCCCTGGCACAGTGACTTTCTAATTTCTCCCATGTACGTGATTTCTCCCGAATCTCTTAATCTTCAATGTCTGGCTTTTGAAAGGGAAAAGAGAGAAACCTGAAGAAGCGCAAGGAGGCACTTGCCCTTTAAATCCCCTATGAGTTACTTTATCCAGAGGGAAAACAGCTTACTATGAAGGGGAAGGTACAAAACAATGGCCTGGGCTGCTCTCCTTGATGAGATACAACAATCAGTGGTTGTAGCACAAAGCTCTAAGAGTTGGAGTGTCCTCTTTGCCCACCTTGCGTTCTACTAGCAGTGCGCAAGCTGCTCCAGGAAAATGTGCATGACTGTTTGACAGGGGCTTGGGAGCCGGGAGGTGCATAGCTGCTACAGTGCTAACAGCTGAAATTGACCCAAATTAACCTCAATTTACCTTCCAAGTTGCAAGCTGTAATAGACTCCAGAGTTCCAAAATAGTTACATTAGACACATTCTGTTCTTGTAATTGTCTAGATGGGAAGACTGATTCCTGGCACTTCCTACTCTACCATCTTCCCAGAATACTTCCTGGGCTAGCTTCTGAGGCCGGTCTTTGAGGTTTGTTCAGATCTCTAGTGGGGGATCGGTGCCTGTGGCTCAATTGGCTAAGGCGCCAGCCACGTACACCTAAGGTGGCGGGTTCGAATCCCCAGCCCAGGCCCACCAAACAACAATGACAGCTGCAACAAAAAAATGGCTGGGCATTGTGGCGGGCGCCTGTGGTCCCAGCTACTTGGGAGGTGGAGGTAGGAGACTCGCTTGAGCCCAGGAATTGGAGGTTGCTATGAGCTATGATGCCATGGCACTCTACCCAGGGGGGTAGCTTGAGGCTCCGTCTCAAAAAAAAAAAAAAAAAAACAAACTAAAACCGGATCTCTAGTGGGTTCTTCTTTGCCTTTCCTTCCCTAGTTCTCTCTCTTGAACTGTTTTTGCCTATTGCTCTTAATTAAAAGGAGCTTTTGTTTTCTAGCAAACTCTTAGATTTGAACTACCCTACATTGTGTTTCAAATAAAGTCAATTCCTTTGGCCAGAACTTTGGACATCTCATTTTTATGGACCACCTCTCCCCCTGGGCAAAATCTCTGAGCCAAGGCTCTGAGCTATGGGCAGGTGGTATGAGATCCTCTAGTCTTCTTACCTGCCTCTGATCTACAAGGGAACAAATGAATGAGAGTGATCTAGGCTCTGGTGTTCTTGGTTTTCCATGTCTGGGATAGGCCTCTCATCCTATATTGCCTTGAGTTTTTTTGTTATCGTTGAGACAGAGTCTCACTCGGTGCCCTGAGCAGAGTGCAGTGGAGTTAAGATAGCTCACTGCAACCTGGGACTCCTGGGCTGCAAGCATCCTGTTGCCTCAGCCTCCCAAGTTGCTGGGTCTACAAGCACATGCCAGGATGTCTGGCTGGGTTTTATATTTTTTGTGGAGACAGGGTCTCACTCTTGCTCAGACCAGTCTCTGAACTCCTGAGCTCAAGCAATCCTCCCACCTCAGCTCCCACAGTGTTAGGATTACAGGCAAGAGCCACCTCACCTGGTGACCCTCCATCCTATGGATTGGGGTTAGGTGGAAGAAAAGAGCTCACCAGGGATTTAGCCTCTTCAACTTGGAGTTGGAGGGGATGAGACATGCTGGTGACCTATCTATTCAAGTGAGATATAATAAATGTTTTCTGGGAAAAGAGAGGAGAGGGAATCCTGCCTTCTTGATCTGTTCGGAGTGAAGCTTCTATTACCGCATGAAGAGGGTCCAGCTGCCTGTCACTGTCAGCCAATATGCAGAGGTGGGGATAGGTGCACCAAACTTATTTGTCAGAAGGCCAGTTATTCTGGAGAACAGTGAAAGTAGCCTCCCCAAGATTGTTCTGTACTTCCATTTCTAAAACCGCAGTTTTATACTTAAAAGTTCAAAGCAAAAACCATGATAACCCTTATCTTAAACAATAATAATTGGTATAACCCATGACCCAAAACAACATTTCTAATTCAAAAGTTAATCTTCTAAATCAATGGCCCTAAATTACTTGAGATGTACACTTTTAGATTACAGTTGAATTTACAAAACACCACGAATGGGAGACCTGGGGTGAAGGTCACGTGGAACCTCAACCGGCCAGACCAGCTGTGTCATCTCAGCTCTAGCCTGACTGACTCCAACTTACTCCCACTACACGTGCTCTCACCTCCATGGAGCTGAAATAGGGTTGAGAGGAGGAGACGGTGGGTAAAGGCACAAATCCCACAGATGCTTGAGACTTCTTGAGTAAACATTTCTTTATTTGTTCTATGTCCTTAGGACAATTTTCAGAGACTTTAAATGGGTTTTTTAAAATAGTTTTTACTAGCTTTGCTTGTTTTGCTGCATAATAGATCTGCAGAGCTCCTTATGCTCCTTATCCCACCAGATGGGAGGTGGTGCTCCCATCCAGTTAGGTAGTGAGGTAGTTAGGAATCTGGCTCTCCTGGGAAGGCCTCCATCTTGGTGCTTCCTATCTTAATTTTGTCCCAAGTGATTGCTCACACTTGGAGAGGAGAGCCATCCTACTTATCCACTAATCAGAACTTAGCAAGCCAACTGCACAAGGACACTGAAGACTCTCTAGCCAAGCAGCAGATATAATGGGATCTCAAAGGTGACCTAGAACAGTTTTAAGACTAAAGATCTTGGGGGGGGGTACATATACCCCACTATAGGTTCTCAGAGAGGCGCATGGGATGTCCACATGCACAGGAAGACTCTGGTTCCAAAGTCAGACTCTGGTTCCTACTTCTGAACCATGAAATAGGCCTAACCCAGGTGGTATTAGAGGGAATCACCAGCCATAATCTTTGCCTCTTTGCCTTTTCTTTGCCATCCCATTTGCTGTCTATGGCAAATGTATCTCGCTCTGTAGGCCTATACCTTGCTTTTACTCTGTAATCCTGTCTTTCTCTTTCTCAATAAACTTTGTTTCACATTTGCCCCTTTGGGTGTCTGGTCGACCAAGAGCACCCTAAGAACCAAGGACCCAGGCAGCTGCCTAAAACCTTGACATTGTAGGAGATAGGCAGCTGCCTTGAAACCAAGTTGTGTATAAAATCCAAAAGCTGTGTTTTCCACGGGCTGCAATCACTAGGGCAGGGCCTGGCTTGCTATAGAAGCCATTAATAGTTAACAAACCTTGCTCTTTCTGCTGAAACTTCACTCACTCTTTTCAATTATTATTATTTTTTTTTTTGAGACAGAGCCTCAAGCTATCCCCCCAGGTAGAGTGCCATGGCTTCACAGCTCACAACAACCTCCAACTCCTGGGCTCAAGCGAGTCTCCTGCCTCCATCTCCCAAGTAGCTGGGACCACAGGCGCCTGCCACAATGCCCGGCTATTTTCTGGTTGCAGCCTCATTGTTGTTTGGCAGGTCTGGGCTGGATTCGAACCCACCACCTTAGCTGTATGTGGCTGGCGCCTTAGCCACTTGAGCCACAGGCACCAAGCCACTCTTTTTTTTTTTTTTTTGAGACAGAGCCTCAAGTTGTCCCCCTGGGTAAGGTGCTGTGGCATCACAGCTCACAGCAACCTCCAACTCCTGGGCTCAAGCGAGTCTCCTGCCTCTGCCTCCCAAGTTGCTGGGACCACAGGCGCCTGCCACAACACCTGGCTATTTTTTTTTTTCGGTTGCAGCCGTCATTGTTGTTTGGCGGGCCCAGGCTGGATTCGAACTCGCCACCTTAGGTGTTGTGGCTGGCGCCTTAGCCACTTGAGCCATAGGCGCTGAGCCCAGATTTCAATTTCTTAGCCTTTGTGTTGCTAACCAGGCAGATTCTGGTTGCCTGGTCACTATCTGCATGCACTTCTATTCACTTCTAGATCTGCTCAA
>CAUYQV010065531.1:0-13419 GCA_963574575.1 Galagoides demidoff | reverse complement strand
ACCAAAAAATGGCCGGGCATTGTGGCGGGCGCCTGTGGTCCTAGCTACTTGGGAGGCGGAGGCAGGAGATTCGCTTGAGCCCAGGAGTTGGAGGTTGCTATGAGCTGTGATGCCATGGCACTCTACCCAGGGGGATAGCTTTAGGCTCCATCTCAAAAAAAAAAAAAAAAAGATATTTATATTCTACACTTAGTAGATTCAACATGTACCCTTGTAAAATGCACCATAGGTGTCGTCATTCAAATTAGCTTCCCTCCACCCTCATCCCGCATCTTCTCCCCCGCTCTTTCCCCTTCATCTTAGACTGTAATTGGGTTATAGCTTTTATATGCAAGTGTGGGTATTTATAAATCGGTTTCATAGTAGGGCTGAGTACATTGAATACTTTTCTTCCATTCTTGAGATACTTTACTAAGAAGAATATGTTTCAGCTCCATCCATGTAAATATATAAGAAGTAAAGTCTCCATCTTTTTTAAGGCTGCATAATATTCCATGGTGTACATATACCACAACTTATTAATCCATTTATGGGTCAATGGGCACTTGGGCTTCTTCCATGACTTAGCAATTATGAATTGGACTAATACAACTTATTTTCAAATACCTCTTTTAACAGCACAGTAAAATTTAAAGATATAAAGTTAAAAGATTTGCTTCCTCCCCCCTGCAGAGTCTCAAGCTATCTCCCTGGGTAGAGTGCTGTGGCATCATAGCTCACAGCAACCTCCAACTTGGGCTAAACTCTTGCCTGAGTTTTTCCATTTTAGTAGAGATGGGGTCTTGCTTTTGCTCCAGCTGGTCTCAAAAAGCAATCCACCCACCTGGGCCTCCCAAAATGCTAGGATTACAGGCAGGAGCCATCATGCTCAGCTATTGCTTTTAAAAATATATTTGAATATACATCACTTTTGAAAAACCAGAAAGTTTTTTTCTGTAACAAATGTAATTCCTCTCATTTCCTTTAAGAACGGCATTTACTTATAACATAAACATCAATGTGAGCTTATTTCCAGTCTAATATGTTAAAAAACATCAGTATACCTTTAATAGTTGCTTTTTTTCTCCAAATACTACTAATCACCACCATTATATGCCATGGCAAACAAGAACTCTAAATATATTTAGTTATAAAAAGAACGAAGTCCTGTTATTTGCAATAATGGAGATGAACCTGAAGGACATTATATTAAATAAGCCAGGTATAGAAAGACAAATAGTGCCCCAGCTCACTGGTATGTGGAATCTAAAGAAGCTGATCTCATAGAAGTAGAGATAGGATAGTGCAGCAGTCTCCAAGGACCACTCACTTTCACAGAAGACCATTTTTCCAAGGTCAGAGTGTGTGTGGGGTGGGGGGGATTCAGGATGATTCCAGCGCATTGCATCTCCACCTCACATCATTCAGCGTCAGGTCCTCTTGAGAAGCCCACAACCTAGATCCCTGGCATGGTGCTGTTTCCAGGAGGGTTCACACTCCTGTGAGGACCTAACGCCTCTGCTGATCTGACAGGAGGCAGAGCACAGGCCATGATGCAGGTGTGGGCAGCAACTATAAACGCAGATGAAGCTTTGACCCCTGCCATCTATCTCCTGCTGCGCTACCCAATTCCTAATAGGCCTAATGGTGGGAGAGGTGCTGGGGCTGGCAGAGGCTAGGGGAGGGTGGAGGGAGTAGGGACTGTCAAGGGGTACAGAGTTACAGACAGAAGAAATAAGTTCTGGGGTTCTATAGCACAGTAGGGTGACTATGGTTAACAATATTGTATTGTATATTTCAAAGTACCTAAGAGAAAATTTTAAATAGTCCCACCCAAAATAAATGATAAATGTATTAGGTGATGGATATCCTAAATATCCTAAATCAGTTACCACACAATATATACATGTATCAAACATCACAATGGACCCCATAAATATGTACAATTTTGTGTTGATTAAAAAGGGGAAAAAAAAAGGTTCAGCGTCCATAGCACAGTGCTTATGGAGCCAGCCACATACACTGAGGCTGGCAGGTTCGAACCCAGCCAGGGCCAACTGCAACAAAAAAATACCAGGTGTGGCGGACACCTGTAATCCCAGCTACTGGGAGGCTGAGGCAAGAGAATCGTTTAAGCCCAGGAGTTTGAGGTTGCAGTGAGCTATGATGCCACGGCACTCTACCAAGGGCAACACAGTGAGACTCTGTCAAAAAAAAAAAAGGGGGGGAAAAAAGAATGCTAATGCTAACACCTACCAGCATCCCCCCTGCAACATATGCTCCCTTAGAAGACTCAACAGACTACAATTTATTAATTTTAATCTAGCATTACACTATTTTAGAATACAAGCTCCCCCAAATCATTAGACATGGTGTTATCCATTATTAAAACACCTAAGAAAATACTGACACATACTTAAAATCCTCACCCTACTGTGCTCATACTTGGCTGTGCCTGAGTACAGGGTACAAGCACAGAATAAGGGTTCTATAGCTCCTCATTGGACCTTACTGGATGAACAGTCTCATTTCAGGTTCTTTTTCAGTTTTTGGCCAGGGCCAAGTTTGAACCCACCACCTCTGCTATACGGGGCTGGTGCCCTTCTCCTTTGAGCCACAGGCACTGCCCATTTCATGTTTTTTTTTTTTTTTTTGAGTAATTAAAACATTATAGGGTGGCGCCTGTGGCTCAAAGGAGAAGGGCATCAGCCCCATATGCTGGAGGTGGTGGGTTCAAACCCAGCCCTGGCCAAAACTGCAAAAAAAACATTTAAGATGGGATGGCTTGGCACCCATAGCATAGTGGTTACAGTACCGGCCATATGCACCAAAGCTGGCAGGTTTGAACCCAGCCTGGGCCTGCTAAACAATGACAGCTGCCAACAACAACAACAAAAAAATAGCTGGGCATTGTGGAAGGTACTTGTAGTCCCAGCTACTTGGGAGGCTGAGGCAAGAGAATCACTTAAGCCCAAGAGTTGGAGGTTGCTGTGAGCTGTGACACCACAGCACTCTACCGAGGGTGACATAGTAAAACTCTGTCTAAAAACAAAAAAAAAGAAAAGAAGCACCTTTATATAACATACTTTGGAAGAAGTACCTAGAAGAGAAAATTTTTAATATTCTCACCAAAAATAAATGATAAATGTATGAAGCATCAAGAAAGCTATAGAGGCTCGGTGCCTGTAGCAGTGGTTATGGTGCCACTGGTGGGTTCCAACCTGGCTTGAGCCAGCTAAACAACAATGACAACAACAACAAAAAATAGCCAGGTGTCATGGTGGGGGCCTGTAGTCCCAGCTACTTGGGAGGCTGAGGCATGAGAATTGCTTAAGCCCAAGAGTTTGAGGTTGCTGTGAGCTATAATGCCACAACACTCTACTCAGGGCAACACAGTGAAACTCTTGTTTCAAATAAATAAATAAATAAATAAATAAATAAATGAAATGAAATGAAATACTGACAACCTCTAGCTAGTTCTCCAATTTTAAATTGTTCTAAAAACTAAATAATGTTATAACATAAGAAAAAACACATTAATTACTTTTAGTAATCATATATTGATCTATGAAATAAGGTTTTTAAAAGCATGTTTAAAAATTACATTTAAAGACATGTTACTGCAAGTCTTACCATGAGCTGTGTAGTTTGTACAGTTAACTGGTTCTTGCGTAGCATCATTTATTTTTGGATCTTTACAGATATATGTAAAAATTAAGTTAAGGAAACATGGACTACATTCCAATACCAAACTTCATCGTGTCTTTAATATCTCATATTACACACTCATGTTGCTATTCACATATAAACAGAGGCTGCTAGTTTGTTCAAGCCAATAAGCATAAGTACAACTATACATGTAATACTTGAACATTAACTTATAATAGGAAAAGTCTATTAACATATATAAGCACTAGCAGAAGATGCTGCCTTTAGAGAACATCAGTCAGGATAGAAGCACAAAGCAAAACTTAAAATAAAAATCTTTACCAAATTATTTCAAGAGGGCTTCTGGTTAAAAACAAATCAGTTTCCAGAGACCTCAACGGAATTAATTTACATGGCACTTGGCATTACCATATACAGTATCTCATGTAACACAAACAGCCTCACAAGGTAGATCCTATCATCTCGGCATCACAGAAACACAAACTGAGGCTCAGAGTTTGAATGGTTTATCCAAAGTCAGATAAATAATAGGAGTAAAATGAAGTTTCTTAATCGCAAGCTAGAACACTTTCCTACAGACTGCAAGGAAAATGATTGTTTCCTGCATACTCCAACAGGATTTTAAATTTTTGAAAACAGGTGTAATAATCCTCCCCTAAAAGATGTTCACAACATTTGGTGGGGGGGTGGGGGAGTTTGTCTGCTCAATCTTACCATTGACAGTAAATGGAGTAGGCACAGTACTCATAAGATGCCTCTGGAGATAGCCTGACCCCTGTTTAAGGTTTCTGAATCACTTTTAGGAAACCTTATCTGTATGCTAGCAATAACAGACATTTCCAGTTGTCATCACCTCATAATCCTGCATGCTCAGCCAGCCTCTACATACTGCCCAATTATTTTCTTAGAATCATCCAGAAATTTCTGCCAAGAAAAGGACTCAACTGGACAGGCAGAGCCTGGGGGTTCATGCCTGTAATCCTAACACTCTGGGTGGATGAGGAGGGTGGATTGCTTGAGTTCGAGACCAGCCTGAGCAAGAGCGAGTCTCCAATGAAAATAGAAAAACTGAGGCAAGAGGATCGCTTGAGCCCCAGTTGGAGGCTGCTGTGAGCTAAGACGCCAAGGCACTCTACCCAGAGTGACGGCTTGAGATTGTCTAAAAAAGAATAAAAGAAAATGACTCAACTTACTAGATCATTAATTCTCAAACTCTAAGCACCAATGACACTCACCAAGTCAGAGCAATTTTGTAAAAATCTAGTAACTATCTTTCACCAACTCACATAAAAGTACTACAGAATTTTCTTAATTTTAAGATTTTCTTTTCTTTTTTTTTTTTTTTTTTGAGACAGAGTCTTCTCACTTTGTTGCCCTGGTAGAGTACAGTGGCATCACAACTCACAGCAACATCAAACTCTGGGCTCAAGAAATCATCTACCTGAGCTGGGAGTACAGGTGCCTGCCAGGACACCCAGCTATTTTTTTTCTTTTTTTGAAGTTTTTGGCCGGGACTGGGTTTGAACCCGCCACCTCCGGTATATGGGGCCGGTGCCCTACTCATTTGAGCCACAGGCGCTGCCCCTGGCTATTTTTTAGAGAAGGGGTCTCGCTCTAGCTCAGGCTGGTCTCCATCCCATCCATGAGCTCAGGCAATCCACCTGCCTCGGCCTCCCAGAGTGCAAGGATTCCAGGTCTGAGCCACCGCGCCCATCCCCAAGATTTTCTCTCATATAATCTTTCTTCTATCTATGGCTTCTGGTATTAAGTTTTTTTTCTGTCCTCCATTTTTATAAAAACAGTATTCCATTTTGTGCAAAAGTGGCTGTTTTAGTTTGAAAGTAACTCATATTTACCTTGTTCCTTCATTTATCATAAAGTTGTGTTGTAAGACCCACTTAACCCTTCACCCAGTTTCCACATCTGTAAATAAATAGCTTACACATCTAGTCCCTACCATGCCAGGCACTAAGTGTTTTACCTAAACTCACTTAGAACGGCAACAATCTTTAAGATGGTTCCATTGTTATCAACACTTTTTACTCAAGAGAAAACAGACTTCAAGTAATTTGTTCAAAGGTTACAAAGTGCAGCAGGAATTCCCGCCCTGCCTCCAGCATGTCACTAGTTTGAGGATGGCAAGGTAATATACCTTATGTGAAATTCATGATCAATGGGCGACATACATTGGCTACACATTAATTACTTATTTGTCGTCTCCCAAATCGGGAAACTGTTCCGGGGTAGGACCTATCAATCTTTGCATTACTAGGACCCAGAACGAGGGCTGGCATACTTCAGGAACTAAATGTTACCTAAGTAAGCACACCGGTCAAAGAAAAAAATATGTGGATCAGAAAAGAGAAGGCCAGTGACTCCCACGTCAGGTGGCCTCACCGTCCCCACACCTCTCTTCACCTCCAGGGGTCCCTCAGTATTGACAGATCACAGGTCCTCATTTCCTTCGGTGCAGCCCCAGCCCCTCCTGAGGCCGCAGCCCACTTGCGACCCCAACTCTACCTCGCCACCTTGGGGCACGCTCCCCACGGAGGATATTGTCCCACTTTGAGGTCCTCGCACTTAAGCAACTCCTCGCCCCCGGTGGCGGCTATGGCGGCAGCCCCCCAAGGTCTGATGGTGATTGAAACGAGCCACAGGACACCTAGGAACTGGGCGGCCACGGCCCCCGGAGGACCCAGCCCGGAGGCCCAGGCGGCCGCCATGTTGGAGACCGGCGCGTCCCCACTACTTCCGGTTCCGCCTCCTCCAGGCGCGAACCCGAGACGGGCGGCGGAACGAGGCTCTTAAAGGGGCCAAGCTGGGGAAAGAGGCGAGAGGGTCCCTGGGCTGGATCTCTTTCTTGGGAACCTGTGAAATCACCTAGGAGGCCTTTTTTTTTTTCCTTTTATATACAATTTGAAATATTTTCATCAAACTGGTTAACATAGCCTTCACGCCATTTTCTTAGTTATTGTGTTTATATTTATATTTATATTCTACACCTAGTAAATTTCACTTGTACCCTTGTAAGATGCACCTAGGAAGCCTTTTTTTTTTTTTTTAAATCCACGTTCCTGGTCTGTCTCCCGGGGCGAATTCCCCTACGAACCCCTGGAAGGAACGTAAGTTGGTCTCTGAGCCCTGCAAGGACAGGTTTAGGAAGCAGCTCCGCCTGCCCGGCCCCTTGGCTGCGGGTTCCAGTCCCCAGAGGCGTGGGGACGGGCACGTTCTGCGCTTCACTTGTGAACCCTGACAGCCCCGGGACCAGGCTCGAGGACGCTGACAGCACACTGGCCTGCCTTACTGAGTGACTCAGAACAATACTGATGTTTGCCGGATTTCTGAATCCGTATTCTTACTGGTTATGGTGTAAAGTCTCCGGGTTAACCTTGAGATAGATTGGGGGAAGGCTGCGACGGGGAGAACTTAAGAACTCTGTATGGCAAAGAGAAACGTCACGCCTTTTAAAAATAAGACTCAGAAAATAATTTGTATTTGTTTATTTTTGAGATAGGTCTTGAGATGGTTTCTTTTCTTTGTAGAGACAAGGTCTTGGTCTTGCTCTAGCTCAGGCTGGTCTGGCCTCAAAGCAGTTCTCCCACCTGGGGCTCCCAAGGCACCAGGATTACAGGCCTCAACAACAGCATCTTTCTAAAATTATCTCAACAAATGAACTTTGCAGCATTACTATACTGTTTTAAGCTGCAAACATTTATGCATAATATTTATGCTTTAAATCAGGATTAAACGATAATTTGAAATTTAGTGGTTCAATTTTAAACTTCCTATTTTAAGTGTATTTCTTCCTTCTCTTTTTTTTCTTCCATTCTCCCTTCCTTCCTTTTTTCTCTTTCTCTTTCTGCCTTTTCTCCCTCCAATTAAATTAAATTTACTAAGCATTTGCTGTATACCCTAACAGCATTAAGCTAGATCTTAGACACAAAAAATGAAAAGACAAAAATCAAAAATTAAATACTTCATATTTGGTAGGAGAAAAGATAGTTAAAATACTATGAAATATTTGATAGCTGTAATAGAAGCTCATGCTAGCTACTATAGTAGGACAAGGGTTTTAATCATGCTATTACTCCCCCCCAAAACAGTACCATGTTTTGTCACTAGCATCAGAATAATTAAAAATACAGGTGAGGACAGGCCCAGGTTCATACTTGTAATCCTACCATTCTAGGAGGTCAAGGTGAGTGGATTGGCTGAGCTCAGGAGTTCAAGATCAGCCTGAGCAAGAGTGAGACCCTGTCTCTACTAAAAAAATAGAAAAGCTAGGTGGGCATTGTGGGGGGAACTTACAGACCCAGCCCTGGGAAGGCTGAGGCAAGAGGCTTGGGCCCAAGACTTTGACATTGCTGTAAGCTGTGATGCCAGACCTCTTACCCAGGGCAACAGAGTGAGACCAAACTGAATCAGCAGAGAGAGACATATCTTCATATATGACTACCTTAAAATGTACACTTCATAAAACTAACCATTAAACTTTAAGTTAAGGGTAGTGCCTGTGGTTCTGTGAGTGGGAACCGGCCCCATACGCTGAGAGTGGTGGGTTCAAACCCGGCCAAACTGCAACAAAAAAATAGCTGAGCATCCTGGCAAGCACTTGTTCCAGCTACTCGGGAGGCTGAGGCAAGAGAATCACCTAAGCCCAAGAATGGGACGTTGCTGTGAGCTGTGATGCTACAGCACTCTACTGAGGGTGACAAAGTGAGACTCTATCTCTAAAAAAAGAACAACTTTAAGTTAAAAAACAACCCAAAAACTCAGTAATTAACATATAGCTAAAAGTTTAGGAAAGAGTTAAGAGTCAAGGATTAAGTAAAATCTATCAAAACACAAAATCACATCTACCTTGGTTATAGCTCTAATTGGCTTTTAGTCACAATTCAAGAATCTGGGCAGGGGCAGTGCCTGTGGCTCAAAGGAGTAGGGCACTGGCCCCATATGCCTGAGGTGTCTGGTTCAAACCCAGCCCCAGCCAAAAACTGCAAAAAAAAAAAAGTCTCCCTTCTGTATACTAGAAGGGAAGTTCTCACTGGACAACAGCAGAAACATGAGAACAAGGAAACAGCAATAGAAAATAAATGAGGCTTGGTGCTTGTGGCTCAATCGGCTAAGGTGCCAGCCATGTACACCTAAGGTTGAGGGTTCGAATCCCCAGCCCGGCTCGCCAAAACAACAATGATGGCTGCAACCAAAAAATGGCCAGGCATTGTGGCGGGCGCCTGTGATCCCAGCTACTTGGAAGGTGGAGGCAGAAGACTCGCTCGAGCCCAGGAGTTGGAGGTTGCTATGAGCTGTGATGCCATGGCACTCTACCCAGGGGGATAGCTTGAGGCTCCGTCTCAAAAAAAAAAAAAAAAGAAAAGAAAGGATTAAGTTATTTATAAGGACATAGCCTGTGGTTCAGTGAGGGGCACTGGCCCCATATACCGAGGGTGGCAGGTTCGAACCCTGCCAAACTGCAACAACAACAACAAAAAAAGTTATTCATAAAATAAGCCAACATTAGGTTGCTTCCGGTTACTTTTTTGTAAGGCTTAAAAGCAGAGGGACATTTTTTTCCCCCAGAATGTTGTGGGGGTGCAGACAATTTGGTTACATGGCTTTTGTACATTTTAAATCAGAGTTATAGGTGTGCCCTTCACCCAGAGGGTGAGCAACATACCCATGCAAGGGACATCTTTGTTGTACTGACTTGAGTAGACTGGCATCCCCTATACCAGGAAAATCTGGTCTGTTTGGGGATCTATCTGCTTCATTAAAGTTTCAGTTTAAGTGATGTTCAGCATGAGTGACTCCCTCTGGTTTGATCTGATTTGTTGGGGCCTAGTGCCAGGAGCTCATTTAAAACAATGGGCTCAGGCCAGGGGCAGTGGCTCATGGCTGTAATCTTAGCTCCCTGGGAGCCCAAAGGGTGAGTCAACTGAGCTCAAGAATTTGACACCAGCCTGAACCAGAGCAAGACCCTCTAAAAAATAGCCAGGTGTTGGGCGGTGCCTGTGGCTCAGAGGAATAGGGCGCTGGCCCCATATGCCAGAGATGGTCAGTTCAAACTCAGCCCTGGCCAAAAACAGCAAAAAAAAAAAAAGCCAGGTGTTGTGGTGGGCGTCTGTAGTCCCAGCTACTCGGGAGGCTGAGGCAAAAGAATAGCTTGAGCCCCAAATTTTGAGGTTGCTGTGAGCTATGATGCTACAGCACTCTCCTGAGGGTTATCATGTGAGACTCTGTCTCAAAAATAATAAATAAAATAAAATAAAACAATGGCCTCATTAAAAATTAAATTAATTAAAATGAAAAAAATTAAAATAATACTGTCCCATAATTTTTGTTTAACAAATCCAGGGATAAGGATCAGAATGTCTGTTACAGGTGTTACCTGGTAATAAAAAACAGTGACAGGTGGCACCTGTGGCTCAGTGGGTAGGCTCAGGACCCGTATACCGAGGGGGTTGGGTTCAAACCCAGCCAGCTTAAAGAGCAGTGGCAACTGAAACAAAAAATAGCCAGGTGTCAGGCAGTGCCTGTGGGTCAGTGAGTAGAGCCCTGGCCTCATATACCAAGGGTGGCAGGGTCAAACCCAGCCCCAGCCAAACTGCAACAACAAATAGACAGGTGTTGGGGCGGCACCTGTGGTCCCAGCTACTTGGGAGGCTAAGGCAAGAGGCTCACTTAAGCCCAAGTTTTGAGGTTGTTTACGTGGCAGGGCCATCAGCTGTGACACGGCACTCTACTGAGAGTGATAAAGTGAGACTCTGTCTCAAAAAAAAAGAAGTAAAATATTATTCTTTGCAAACAATCCTTTTTTATTTGACTGTAATGGGCAATATTTTTCCCTGGAGATAAATTCATCATATTAGGGCTCAGCTAGATCTTAATTATACTCTCTGCACAGTGTTTGGAATCTGACTACATCTGTGCTGTTAACTTCTCTCACTGTGCCCTTCCTCTGGTGCACTGACTTGCCTACTCACAGATTAAATTAACTTTGATTCGCCGCTTAATAAGGCCGACTTTTAGATGCCAAGTACATTTCATCTTGAATGTCAGATGGAGGATCTAAAAGTGACTGATCAGAGTCCTGCTTCTCAAAAAACAAAATAAATTGGCTTATCTCAATTTCACCACCAATATCTCCTATCAGCTTCAAAAGTTGTAATCATTTTTACCCTTGGGTTTTCTCCTTTAATACCTTTAATCAGTAAACCACCAACATTTTCAAGTGTTCCTTCTTTTATTTAATCCCCTCTGTTCATCCTATTTCCAGCATTCCTCATTTCCGATGTACCTTCCTATAGCGGCGACCTCTTAGCTCCTCTGTTTTATTCTGGGCTTTCTACCCAACCTCATCCATCCAATTTTTTACACTGCTTCCAGATTAATCTTTCATTAGGAAAAAAAATAACCATACAATATTCAAAATCCTATTGAAAAACTTTTTGTGGTTGTTTAATTTCTCAAAGATGAAAGGTACACTGTTACAACCCAAAGTTCTTCTTGGTATTTTCTGGTGCTCTCTCACCTTCCATCCCCTCATTTTATTTATGTAGTACCTTCCATAATTATTCCCATCTATTTGCTACTTCCCTTATTGGGGACTTGTTATGTGACAGGTATGTGCAAAACAGGTATTCCTTTATGTAACCTTCACAAGTGCCGTATGAAGTCAGCACTGTTACCACAGTTTTACTAATAAGAATTAGAAGGGCTGAGTAATTTGCTAAGGTCACATATTTTAGGAAATGGTGGAGTCAGGATTGAAGTTCACAATATCAAAATGGAGTCATTTGTGTCAAAACCAAGCAAAATAGAGTCAGAAGAGTAAGAACAAAGGACGCTTATGCACAACAGGCCTAGGATAAGAGTTACTATGAGGGGCAGCGCCTGTGGCTCAGTGTGTAGGGCACTGGCCCCATATACTGGGGGTGGTGGGTTCAAACCTGGCCCGGGCCAAACTGCAACAAAAAAATACCTGGCATTGTGGCGAGTGCCTGTAGTCCCAGCTACTAGGGAGGTATAGAGGCAGGAGAATCGCTGGAGCCCAGGAATTAGAAGTTGCTGTGAGCTGTGATGCCATAGCACCCTACTGAGGGCTATAAAGTGAGACTCTGTCACTACAAATAAAAAAAAAAAAAAAGCTATTACGAGGACTCTCTGAAGGGCTCTCACTCCCATCTACCTGCAATGAGAACTTTGCCAAAGGCTTTCCAAACTCACTGGTGACTCACCAGATAGCTGGCCTGATGTGTCTATAATAACATTTGCCTGAAACCCTGCTCTGCTAATGAACTGGCATCAATTCCTGAGGTAAGCCTAGTAAACAGTGTTATTCTTTTTCAAAAGAATTTCCCTCACTGATCATGGAGGCTCACACCTGTAGTCCTAGCACTCTGGGAGGGCGTGGCCAGTGGATTGCTTGAGCTAACAAGTTCAAGATCAGCCTGAGCAAAAGTGAGAACCTGTCTCTACTAAAAATTAAAAAAAAAAAAAACTGAGGCAAGAGGCTTGCTTGAGCCCAGGAGTTGGAGGTTGCTGTGAGCTATGACAACGCAGCACTCTACTCAGGTCGACGGCTTGAGAGTCTGTCTCAAAAATAAAATAAACAGGGTGGTGCCTGTGGCTCAGTGAGTAGGGTGCCGGGCCCCATTACCAAGGGTGGCAGGTTCAAATCTGGCTCCAGCCAAACTGCAACAAAAAATAGCCGGGCGTTGTGGCAGATGCCTGGAGTCCCAGCTACTCCGGAGGCGGAGGCAAGAGAATCAGCTAAGTTGAAGAGCTGGAGGTTGCTGTGAGCTGTGATACCACAGCACTCTACTGAGGGCGACAAAGTGAGACTCTGTCTCAAAAAAAAAAAAAATAGAATTTACCTGTGCTCCTCCTTTTGATCCAGTTGCCACAATGTGCACATTCTGCATTGCAGTGCTTCTGCTCATTCTCAAATAAATTCATTATCTTTGGAGAATCTCTGTGTGTTTTTTGGTTGACAAGAACCTGTGCTCTTAAAAATTAAATTCATATTCATCATTCTGTGACTAAGTCTCTCTTGAGGATTCTCACCGGTAAACATCTTCTGGCAGAGAAAACTCCTTAAAAATCAAATATATAGGCTCAGCGCCTGTGGCTCAATCGGCTAAGGCGCCAGTCACGTACACCTAAGGTGGTGGGTTCGAATCCCCAGCCCGGGCCCGCCAAACAACAATCATGGCTGCAACCAAAAAATGGCCAGGCGCTGTGGCTGGCGCCTGTGGTCCCAGCTACTTGGGAGGCTGAGGCGGGAGACTCACTTGAGCCCAGGAGTTGGAGGTTGCTATGAGCTGTGATGCCATGACACTCTACCCAGGGGGATAGCTTGAGGCTCCGTCTCAAAAAAAAAAAATCAAATATATATATATATATTTTTTAATTAAATTGTAAACACATAGATCATGTATACATTAATGCATTGTGGGGTACAGTGTGCTGATTTCATATAGAATTAGGAATGCTGGCTCGGCGCCTGTGGTTCAAGTGGCTAAGGCGCCAGCCGCATACACCTAAGGTGGCGGGTTCGAACCCAGCCCCGGCCCACCAAAAACAACAATGATGGCTGCAACCAAAAAATAGCCAGGCATTGTGGCGGGCGTCTGTGGTCCCAGCTATATGGGAGGCTGAGGCAGGAGACTCGCTTGAGCCCAGGAGTTGGAGGTTGCTGTGAGCTGTGATGCCATGACACTCTACCCAGGGGGATAGCTTGAGGCTCTGTCTCAAAAAAAAAAAAAAAAA
>CAUYQV010065524.1:0-19770 GCA_963574575.1 Galagoides demidoff | reverse complement strand
TAAGTAAAGCAAACAGACAACCTTCAGAATGGGAGAAGATTTTTGCAGGTTATGCTTCCAACAAAGGTCTGATAACTAGCATCTATAGAGAGCTCAAACTAATCAATAAGAAAAGAACAAATAACCCCATTTCTATGTGGGCAAGAGACTTGAACAGAAAGTTCTCTGAAGAAGACAGGTGCATGGCCTACAAACACATGAAAAAAATGCCCATCATCCTTAATCATCAGAGAAATGTAAATCAAAACCACTTTGAGATATCATCTAAATCCAGTAAGTTTAGCCCACATTACGAAATCCCAAAACTGCAGATGTTGGCGTGGATGCAGAGAGAAGGGAATGCTTCTACAGTGCTGGTGGGAATGCAAGCTAATACGACCTTTTTGGAAAGAAGTTTGGAGAATACTCAAGGAACAAAAAGTAGACCTACCGTTTGATCCTGCAATTCCTCTACTAGGTATATACCCAGATGATCAAAAATTATTTTACAACAAAGATATTAGCACCAGAAGGTTTATTGCAGCCCAATTCATAATAGCCAAGACAAGGAAACAGCCCAAGTGCCCATCGACCCATGAATGGATTAGTGAATTGTGGTATATGTACCACCATGGAATACTATGCAGCCATAAAAAGATGGTGACTTCACATCTGTTATGTTTACCTGGATGGAGCTGGAACATATTCTTCTTTGTAAAGTATCTCAAGAATGGAAAAAAAGTATCCAATGTACTCAATACTACTATGAAATCAATATATAACCACCTACACACTCATATGAATGGCAAAACATAACTATAGTCCAGAAAGTAGAAGGGAAAAGGAGAAAAAGGGGAGCAGTGGAGGGCTATGGGAGGAGGAAATATTTGGGGGGACTTCACCTAATAGGCATGATGCAATGGTACATTTCAAAACTATTAAAAAATGAGTATAATTGTGATAAATATGTTACTTAGTTCAATGTAAGCATTTCACATTGTAAATCGAAGCAGTACCCGGAATCCCCATAAATGCATCAATGTACAAAGTTAAGATTTAATTTTTTAAAAAAGTTAGTTATTATTTATGTTAAGATTTATGTTCTGAGATTTATTGCCAGAAATTGCTTATTTGATGGTTGAATTTGGCTAAGCAAATCCAAAATTCAATAAGAAGGCAGATAGAAAGGAAGACTAAGAATGGTATAGAATTTCACCAATGCAGACTAAAGATCTTATCTACAGATGGAATTTCTTCTTTTCTTAGGAAGGTCATAGCCCTGTGTTTATTGTATTTTAGTTTACTAAATCAGGCCCATTCAGATTCTCTAGAGTAACTTCTCTTACTAAAAGTTGATTAATTAGGGACTTTAATTCTATCTGCAAAATCCCTTTTCAGCAATACTCACCTAATGTTAGGAACAGACTGTAGCCTAGTCCAATGGACACACCCAGAACCATCGCAATGCATTATTTATTGTGGTCCTCACTATGTTCAATGCATCACTAAAGCTTCTTGCTCTCGTGGGACTGAACTCTGTGCTCCTTAATCAACACTCCCCTTTCCTCCCCGACTCTGGTGACCACTTTTATGAGTTTACCCTTTTCAGATTCGACAGGTGATGCCATGTAATCCTTCTGTATCTGGATTATCTTACCTTGCATAACATCTGGGATAATGCCTTCCAGATTAATGTATGTTGTCACAAAAGAGAAGAACTATTTTAATTTGGGGGGGTTCATAATAATCTATTTTCTTCACTCATTTTATTCATTTATCTGTGGAACCACAGATAGGTTGCTTCTATATCTGAGCTATTGTGAACAATGTTACAATGAATATTGTATTGCGTATTTCAAAATTGCTAAATGTAGATTTTAAGTATTGAAACACAAACAATAAGTATGTGAGATGACAGACTTTTTAACTAGCCTGATTTATTCATTTCACATTGTAAACATATATAAAAACATATTTGTCCCCATAAAGATATACAATTATTTATCAATCAAAAATACATTTTTTTAAAAAGAGCTATCACAACCACTTACTTGAGTATTGGTTCAATCTCTCCTTTGCTTAAAAACTTTCCAAATTTTTAGTTTAGGGTGGCTCCTGTGGTTCACGGAGTAGGGTGTTGGCCCCATATACTGAGGATGATGGGTTCAAACCCAGCCCCAGCCAAAAACTTTAAAAAAAAAAGAAGTCAAATTTTTAGTTTAGCAAAAGAAAAAGGAGGAGGGGGGGAAGAAGTATATTAGATGACCTGAATGTCTAGAATAGTCCCCAGAAATCTCTGAGATTTTCTTATTTTAAAATTATTTGATTATTCTGGGCACTATGGCTCGCATTTGTATTCTTAGCACTCTGGCAGGTTGAGGCAGGAATCACTTATGGTCAGAATTTTGAGACAAATCTGAGCAAGAGGGAGACTGTCTCTATAAAAAAATAGAAAAATTAGCCAGTGCATGCCCATAGTCCCACTTACCTGGCATGCCAAGGCACTATGATCTCTCAAACCCATGAGTTTGGAATTACAGTGAAATGTGACAGCACTGCATTCTAGCTAGGAACTAATCAGAGCTGGAGTTGTAATTTGTGGCTACACAGAAAAGTAGGATTTTCTGAAAGATGTGTTGTCAGCATTCAGCATAAAAACCCCATGTTTAATATGTAGCAGATAGAGTATTAATTTGTGATAAGGGGACGCTATAAGGTATGACAAAGAGATAATTATCAATAGAGCCAGGAATAAAAAAATGTTAGTCACTGAAGTCTGAAATGTTACATAATACAAACACATTGGAAATCTATATACAATAGGATTTGGAAGGGATTCCCTTATTAAGGTAAATTGCAGTGTGTTACACTTTATGGTAATTTAATTTCTATGAGAACATTACAGAATTCTAAGAACCTTGGCTAAAATTGAAGATGATAAATTTAGAAATGATAAATTACATATGCCTATGACTTCCCATCAGGTCTATACCTAAGCATCATTTCAGTTTTTTTGTTTGTTTGTTGAGACACAGTCTCACTCTGTTGCCTAGACTAGAGTGCCCTGGTGTCAGCCTACCTCAAAGGAACCTCAAACTCCTGGTTTAAGTGATCTTCCTGCCTCAGCCTCCCAAGTAGCTAGGTTACACCCACCTGCCGCAACGCCTAGCTAGTTTTTCCTATCTTTCTTTCTTTCTTTTTTCTTTTTTTTGGAGATACAGTCTCTCTTTGTCTCTATGTTGCCCTTCGTACAGTGCTATGGCATCACAGCTCACAGCAACCTCAAACTCTTGGGCTTAAGGATTCTCTTGCCTCAGCCTCCAAAGTGGCTGGGACTAAAGGTGCCTGCCATAATGCCCAGCTATTTTTTGTTGTGCTGGTAGTTGTCATTGTTGTTTAGCAGACCTTGGCCAGGTTTGAACCCACCAGCCCTGGTGTATGTGACCAGTGCCCTAACCACTGAGATACAGGCACCAAGCCAACCTCTTATTCTTGATCTCTTGAGCTCGAGCAGTCCTCCTGCCTTGACCTCCCAGAGTGCTAGAATTACAGGCATGAATCTCTGTGCCCAACCTGATTTGTGGTTTTATTTAATCGATTTTCTTAAATTGAAATATTTACACATGAACCCTAAAGTGTGACTAAGAGGGATTCTTAACAGATCATTTTTTAAGGAACTGGGAAATATTTTTATACTAGCTTGAAAACAGCAACTTTAGATAAAATCTGAAACAGAAGCACAAACAAATTCCCTTAAGCATGTTAAAGGCTACTTTCTAGGACAACTTCTAACCAGGGAGCTCCAGATCTTTTATTTTCCATTAAGAACCTTAGTTGAAAATCTTCTGCTTCTCTGGCCAAAGTAATCTATTTCCTCTAGCTGCCTGACCAAAGGTTAACCTACATAGGTAAGTGGGAAGGAGGGGGTAGCTCAAGTAGGGAGACTAAATTTCTATCATTTCTTCAAGTTTCATCTAACTATTACCTAACCCTAAATTATTTGCATCACAAATACTTGAAGTGCTTGTTAAAACCCCACATTTTCAGGCTCCAGTCCAGAAACTACAGAATCTGAATGTCCGTGGTGAGATCCTGGACAGTTTCTTGTGCCCTTAATTTTAAGAACTGCTGCCTTTAGGAAAAATTATTCTATAACATGAGGCTTCAAGTGCTTAAACTTTTGCAAAATACTTTTTCCTCGGGGATGTACTTCTGACTATTCTTCAGAAAAGTAATGAGACAAAAATCATTTAAAAGTACACATCAACTAGTTTAGGTCATTGGAATTAATCACCCTGGGAAGGCTTCCTACCTCTCCCGTCAATTGAACAACTTATTTAAGGAGCTCTGTCAGATACAATCCTCTTTACTTCACTTTGTCCCCTGCTGATACCATTTTACAGGGGATTGCCAACATGCTGAGTGCCTGAAGGATCTAAACTCAGATTACAAAAGCCAGCCCTGAATGCGATGCTCTCTGGAAGGTGGACTCCTACCTGTGACAATACCAAGTGCTTAGGAGTGAGTCAAGTAAGAGTGACACCACCTTGCAACTATTTCCCTTTATGAGATGTTCTTAATGCTGAGCCTCAGGAAAAGATTCTCATGGACAGATTACGAGTGTTCAAAAGCTCGCTAGAGATCAGAGCGCAAAGCCATGCTGAGTCCACATTCTGCAGCCACAATTTCAAGTCTGGCTATGACCCAGAGATGAGAGGATAATTCAAATAGTGTCTTGTCCCACCCCGACCCCTATCAAATAATTGTTTCACTTTACTCTTGCTAAGGATCTTTTGAGCTGCGTGTAGATGCTATTTCTATAACCGCAGGGCAAGGTAAATCCCTCACATGGAGATAACTGTCCCAGATATTTCGCTATTTATGTCCGGAGTTTAAGACTTGAATTAGAAACTTTTCTTTTGTTTTCTTGCTGTTTGTCAAAGACTAAAGCCAACTAATACACTATCAAGAAGACTTTATATCATAGCCAGCTAAGGAGCTAGTACAAACGATAAGTCACTGAATTTTAAAATTCTCAGCCTCTCCTTGCCTGACTATAAGGCAAAGATGGTCAGTGCCATTGGAAATTCTGTCAATCGCTGGAGCTTTCTTCTTATTCTTCTGCTGAGCTCATACCTGAGTTAGAATGCCATTCCTGAAAAACTTGAGTAAGTCCTTTCAAAGCCACTCAGGCCATATAATTAGTTCAAGAAATGTAATTTCTTGTTAAGCAGCTGTATTGCAAATAAAACAGAGCTAACTACAAGCTTTCCTTTTTCCCGCTTTACAAATGAAGGTTCTACCATCACCAGCTCACTTGCAAAGGTTTTTATTTTTCTCTCTACTGATTAGCCTTCAGAGAGCCCATATGCTCACTCTCCATTACCTTCCACTATTAAGCAGATCCAGTATTTGATTAAATCCAATATTGTTAAAAATACTATGAAAGGTTCCGCAGACATAAGACATAATAAAAATGTTCTCAAAGAACTTACTTTTTGAATTGTGTGAGGGGGAACAAAGTAGTAATGAAGAAAACATAACGCCATATATTAAGTGTCCCCAAAGAGGGAGAGAGTATCATCAAGATTTGAAGGCAGAGTACAACTCCCAAATCTTCAGAACTAATCCAGCTTCCTCAGGGGACCAGAAATACACTAACTCACAACACAACAAATACCTAAGTACCTAAGTTTAAAGAAGGAGTTTGGATTTTAGTATATTGATGCCAAGCCGTGGTACACAAAGTTTGAGAATGTCTCAAGCTGAGATAGGAAGAAATTTTACATTTGAACTTGGTGAAATAACTTAGTTTCTTAATTTATGTATGTAGCACAGTCCAGAGTTTAAGAGGATGAGTAGTGGCATAAACCTCAGTAGTACCCCGAGTTACCGTAGGTGATAACTAGGAGATCTTGAGTCATTACCTTTTGGGGCATTCGCTTCTATGGCATTAAAGGGGAAAATTATAGTAAAGATTGAGTGAGATGACAAGAGAAAAGGCTAGTGATAATCTCTAAGGATTGTTTCAAATGCTTAGCATATACTTAAGTGTATACACACACACACACACACACACACACACAGAATCCGTAAAAAGCTTGGTATTTGCTATCCTAAAATATTTGGAAAGCATAGCCTGTTTGAGTGTGTCATCAGGGAAAGCCTCTAATATCAGAGCAAAGAAATATTGGGAAATGTCTCAGCAAGTAATAGAGACCAAGAAAATGTTTTCCCTAGGCTGGGTCACAAATCTAAACGCCTATCGTATACTTGCAAGTAACGGAAAGAAGTGAAATGGGCCGCAAAGAAATATGTTTATTCCCATTTTTCTTGAAAACTGCAGTCTCATAGGTCTGTCTTTTGTCTTTCCTCTTGTGACAGAGACAAAGTGTAGATAATATTTCTCTACTAGCAAGGAGCGGTAGGACAAGGACAACGATAAATGGCAGCTGACACACCACTGTGATGCCAGGAAGATGAAGGCAACAGTGGAAACTGTCTTAATTCAGATAGCTTATGTCCATCCCTGAAGGAGCAGCTATTACCCAGATCCTGACAACTTTGTTATGTTAAAAATGCAGATCTAGGCTCCGTGACCATAGCTCAGTGGTTAAGCTGCAGCCACATACACTGGGGCTGGCCGGGTTGGAAAGTTAAACAACAATGACAACTGCTACAACAACAAAACAGCCAGGTGTTGTGGCAGTCACCTTCAGTGGTCAGTGGTTAAGGCTCCAGTCACATACAACAAGGCTAACAGGTTAGAGTCTGGCCCATACCAGCTAAAACAATGACAACTGCAACAACAAAAAAATAGCTGGGTGTTGGACGGGTGCCTGTAGTTTCAGCTACTTGGGAGGCTAAGGCAAGAGAATTGCTTAAGCCCAAGATTTGAGGTTACTGTGAGCTGTTGATGCCATAACACTCTACCAAGGGCAACATAGTGGGACTCTGTCTCAAAAAAAAAAAAAAATTCAGATCTAACATTAGCAAATTTTTTAAGAGAAATTAGAATCTTAATTTTCCTATGGAATCTACTGACTTAAATATTGAGTTAAACAAAATGCAGCCATTTACATTCATTCTGACAAGCAACTGTGTCTGTGGAATTGCCCCTATGATCTCTGTTCTAAGGTGTACGTTTCTGCCTCATCTATTTAAGTCTCCATAGACAAATGGCAGCAGGAAACCCCTGAGACATTTGACTGCCCAGCTCTAGTCACTCACTGTTTGTCCTCAGTGTCCCAGAGAGAATCAGAAGAACGATGTTGTCACATGTTAGCCATGGCCCACGACGTTATACAGAATTTAGTTCAATGACTAAATTCTTGCTCACATTAAAAATATCCAAGTTATCTGATTTTATTAGCCAGTATATCACTGTTATTTTAGTGCTTTCTGGAAAATTTTATTACGTCAAATTACCAGTAACTTATATAGCATGGACTTTCTTTTTATGCATAAGGACATTGAAGACATAAGAAATAATATAACTATAACAGCCATTATATACGAATTTCACACTTTGCCTGACACTGGGTGAGCTCGGTTAGCGTATGGCAGCTAAAGCAATCCTTATTGGTCTAGAGCTTAATTTCCAAACACAGAAAATCTGCTTTCTACTGCAGGGATTCTAGCTTTGCAAAAATTATTCAACAGATAAAAAAAAAAGGGACTATTGGGGGGATTTATCTTCTTGTGTCTCAACATCGAATGTCAGACCATAAGTTCCCTTCAAGGCTGTGGGCTGGTTGTGCCAGGTGAGGCCCTGACATACTGCAAAACCACCTAATACAGATACTTTCAGGTGACACCTGTGTGGTCCTAGTCACTTGTTTAATGTGATAGGTGGTTGGGACTGATAGTTTTTCATTTCAGTAAATTCAGAAGAGTACAATAAAAACAAAGATGGCTCAGAAAGAAGTATATAAACCCAAGTTCTAGTCCCAACTCCTCAAGGACCACAAATTGGCAGAGGCACTCAGTACCTTACACAGTACAGTACTTCATACTAACTTGCAAGGACACTTGCATTATTTTTTCTAGGATTCAGTTTTCTCATGCCGAGAGAGTGTTTCAGAATAGCTTCTAGAAAAGGTGAATTTGGGGCGGTGCCTGTGGCTCAGTGGGTAGGGTGCCAGTCCCATATACCGACTATGGTGGGTTTGAACCCAGCCCTGGCCAAATTGCAACTACAACAACAAAAAAATAGCTAAGCATTGTGGCGGGTGCCTATAGTCCCAGCTACTCAGGAGCCTGAGGCAAGAGAATCCCCTAAGCCTAGGAGTTGGAGGTTGCTGTGAGCTGTGTGACAGCACAGGACTCTACTGAGGGTGATAAAGTGAGACTCTATCTCTACCAAAAAAAAAAAAAAAAAAAGAAGAAGAAAGAAAGAAAGAAAAGGTGAATTTTATTATTTGAAGAAAACATTTTATGTGAGTATAGTGCAGAGGTCAACAATCTTTTCTGTAAAGTGCCAGATTCTAAGTATTTTAGTCTCTGCAGGCCAGATGGTTCCTGTTGCCACTGAACAACTTTGCCATATACTAGGAAATCAGACATAAGGATTATGTAAACAAATGTGAATGGCAGAATTCCAATAAAACTTTATTTATAAAAGTAGGCTGAAGACTGAATTGAGCCCTTAGTCCATAATTTCCCAGTCTCTGCTCTGAAGGATAGCTAATAATTTCCAGTTTCTGAATATTGATTTACGTATACATAGACATGAATCCCTAATAAATGCAGTGATCCTCATATTATTCAAAATAAAATAAAATAGACAATATACATAATTAGTAAAATAAAACAGTTGAATCAAATCTTTTATTTTGATGAGTTCATAGGCTAGTTATATGGAAGCTAAAATTTCACTGAAGTTCCCCCAAATCTGTTTTCTTCTTATGAACTTTTGATACTCACTGCTGTAAAAAAGAAGTCCCTGCTTGGTGCCTGCAGCACATTGGTTGCAAAGCCAGCCACATACACCAAAGAGTGCGGTTCAAACCCAGTCCAGGTCTGCTAAATGACAATGACAACTGCAATAAAAAATAGCTGGGTGTTGTGGGGGGAGCCTGTAGTCCCAGCTACCTGGGAGGCTGAGGCAAGAGAATCGTTTAAGCCCAAGAGTTTGAGGTTGCTGTGAGCTATGACACCACAGCACTCTACCAAGGATGACATAGTGAGACTCTGTCTCAAGAAATAAATAAATAAATATTAAAAAGAAGGCCCAACCTATAGCTTTTATCCTGATTATTAAAGTTAGCCAAAAAATTGAACATAAAAATAAGATTCATAGACATGTCCTATTATACTGGAATGGATGCTCATTAATATCACCTCATTTCTCTTGATCCCGCTCCTCTTTATTAATTTGATCAATTTTTAATAAGATTTCATAGAGACTGGAATTCCCACTTCATCAATTTCTCAATTTCATGATAAGACATTAATCCTTATGCAAATTCTACCATTTCCGCATTTACTGGATAACACATGCCACAACATAGACCCTGTTTATACAGTCCTCCCTGAACAGCTGCAGCAGCTGCTGGTAAACACGGTTTAAGGCCTTGCTACTCAGGCTGATCCATAAACCAACAACATTTAGATCATCTGGGATCTTGTTAGAAAGCAGAACACTGAATCAGAATCATATGTGTATTAAAGTTCAAGAACCATTGCCAATGATACATGTAAAATACGCTCTGAGCTGCACAATAGAAATCTGAGGTGACTTGATGATTTTTCAATGTTTATTTTAATTAGAAATTCTCCCTATGGTGTCCTAACACCTAGAGACTCAGACCTTGGCAAGGACTGCAAATTGAATAGAAATGAATGGGGAATGTGTTTCTTAGGCAATAAATAAATAAATAAATAAAATAAAATTATACAATTGAAAATGTTTACTTTTCAAGTGATAGCTCTTATATCATATTGAGGGACTCACTGTGTGAATGTAGTTATTCTTAATATATGGGGCCCAAGTTTTATTACTGTTGTTGATTTTTATGCTAAAACTGACAAGTGACTGTTCCTTAAGTGTAATAAGGAGTATAACTGTGGAATGAGAGGACTGGAATAGAGTATGGGTGCTACATTTACAAGACACTAGATAACCCACTGTATTTCCCTGAACAGTCCATTCTAGCAAGTTTCTTCTTAAAAGATGAATGCTGCTGACTCCACTTTCGACAGCCCTGTCATCAGAGGCACCAGTATCCCAGTGAGTTAAGGCGCTGGCCACATACACTAAAGCTAGTGGGTTCAAACCTGCCCCAGGCCTGCAAACAACAGTGACAACTGCAACAAGAAAATAGTCAGACTTTGGGGCAGTGCCTGTAGTCCTAGCTACTTGGGAGGCTGCAGCAAGACAACCACTTAAGCCCAAGAGTCTGAAGTTGCTGTGAGCTGTGATGCCATGGCACTCTACCCAGGGTGAGATAGTGAGACTGTCTCAAAAAAAAAAAAAAAAAAAAAAAAACAACCCTGACATCACTTTAAGATATTATTCTCCACAGTGCTATTTTGGTTCTGACCTGAATACCCTTTGAGGAACGAACTGACGCCAGGAGACTCATGGGCTTTTCCTTTAGACCAGAGGTCCCCAGAGTAGGTGAGTAGGCAGCCCCAGTAGGTGTGCCGGACAACCCATAAGACGCAGGACAACAATATTAAAATTTAATTCATAATTATTCTCCTGCCTCAGAGTTACCGTATTTTTTCTATGAATAATCCATAACTTTTGCCCAGATTTTTGAGGGAGAATAAGAGTGTGCATTTGACAGGTGGCATGGCTCCGTGGGCGCCCCACTGCTGCACCCTCCTGTCTCGGCCCACTGGGTTGGGGCCCCAAGCTGAGATGATCCAGGATCTGATGGGAATAGGTTAGCGCAGCCTTTCCAGGCTGCCCATCCGGGAAAGGGACGATGATGGGGCAGCAGAGACAAGCTGTGGTCACCTCGGGCAAGGCCCTGGCCTGGCTGCTTTGGGGGGACCAGGAGCACCATGCAGGCCCCAGGACCCACCTGGCTGCTGGGGGTTAAGAGGCCTCCGGGCTCCTGCCCCTGTGTGGCCGTCTCTGGGGCAGCCCCAGACGTGGCGGGGAGGAAGGGCTCCTGGGAGACAGGGAAGGGGCAGCCTTCACAGGAGCAGCGGCTGGAGGGCCCTGGGAGCTGCGCATTTACGTGTGAGGGGGATTAGCTCTACCCGGACATGTCTCTCCCAGCGGAAAGGTGGCCACTTTCTCAAAGGGCATTTTTCTAAAAATTGGAGCTAAAAATGTAGGTGCGCATTATACACGGGAGCACATTTTACACAGCGAATAGGGTATTTAACTGCTCTTTTTGTACTACTGATTAATACAGTAGTGTGTATAAATACCTAAATCAACATTCATGTATTAGAGATGCCCATTCCTTTTCTGCTGTTACTGACAGCAGTGTGTGTGAAAAATACCAAGTTCTTCAGAGTACAAAACCGAGGAAGTGCCAAGATAATTAATTATGTATCAGAATTATTTTGTATATTTCTGAATCTATATCCATATTATGCATGTGAGAATTAATTACAAAATTATTTATTTAACAAAAATGAGCAATACTTTGATATTTTATTGTTTCATTTAGAAATCTAGATTTTAGGAGAGCATGGCTTTCTTACATTATGTAATATACAGTGAGGTGTAAAGATTACATGGTACAAGCAACTGGATTTATAATTTTTACAATAAAATACCAAAAAGGCCATTATTTCTATAAGCAAGTGAGCTTGGTTTCAGCCGGGATGACTTATGAATCTTAAGTGAGTAAAGTGCAGTCATTTTCACACATAGAGAAGACATATTTCAACTCGCTGTGGCTTCTATTATCCTCACTAGATATTTATATATTTTTTATTATATAACAACTCAATATAGCAATCTTCCATTTATTTTTCCTATATTTCTATACTAGCTTTCAGTTTCAGATATAAATTGAGTAGCTTTAAAAATGTTTCATCCTCAACCTCCAAACTGCTGTGAGCGCTAAACCACTTGCTAAACTGATGTCAGTAACTGCCTTAAATCTGAACCTTCTGAATATTTAGCCAAATTCCATATCTTTAACATCTCAATCTAATGGAAATAGACACAGATGCCTTTGGATAAAACCAAAAGTGCTATTCGGTGCATTGAAGAACTTGAGGGTCATGAAACAGTTATGATAAATGTGATCAATTTCTACTGCCTGCATCCTTATTGTACCGTAATAAGCATTAAAGAAGACTTTTCCACACTTATTTATAGTATTTGGATTACTGTAAAACAGTAAGGTTAATCAGCAGTCCTATTTGCTGTATGCCTATCAGTTCCAGAGACACGTGCCTATAATTAATTCTACTTCCAAAACAGCAAGAATTTAATCTTGCCCTATAATCTTATTTGTAGAGACATCTATAATTTCAAAGTATGTTCACAAGTTTTTAGAAATTAAAAAAAATTATGAAATAGTTTCACTAGAATTTAAGTAAATATAAATGTCCTCGACTGACTAAATCCAATTTAAGTTTAGTCAGGATTTCATTGAAATTCTAAAAACTAGTATCCTACTGGCTATTAGCATAATTTTAAACTTTTCAATTAGCATAAGTTTATTTATTTATTTTTGAGACAGAGTCTCACTATGTCACCCTTGGTAGAATGCTGTGGCATCACAGCTCAGAGCAACCTCAAACTCTTGGGTTCAAGGATCCTCTTGTCTCAGCCTCCCAAGTAGCTGGACTACAAGTGCCCACTGCAATGCCTGGCTATTTTTTTGTTGCAGTTGTCATTGTTATTTAGCAGGCCCAGACTGGGTTTGAACCCATGAGCCCTGGGGGGTGCATGTGGCTGGTAGTCTAATCACTGAGGGTGGGTATATGTGGCTGGCGCCCTAATCACTAAAGGTGGGTATATGTAGCCGGCACCCTAATCACTGAGTTACAGGGGCCAAGCCACAGTGACTGTTTTTCTTTTCTTTTTTTTTTTTTTGAGACAGTCTTACTTGGTCACCCTTGGTAGAGAGCTATGGTGTCTTAGCTCACAGCAACCTCAAATTCTTTGGCTCATGTGCTCTTTTTGCCTCAGCCTCCCAAGTAGCTGGGACTACAGGTACCCACCACAACGCCAGACTATTTTTTAGAGACAGGGTCTTGCTCTGGCTCAGGCTGGTCTGGAACCTGTGAGCTCAGGCTATCCATTCTCCTTGGCCTCCCAAGTGCTGGGATTACAGGCATGAGCCACCATGTCTGCATAATTTTAAAACTTTTCATTATACTTCAACAAAGTCATGATACACGTATTGATAAGAACTGTTTTGGCCTTACCTTTCATATTTTCTTTTGTTTTTTTTTTTTTGGCTGGGGCTGGATTTGAACCTGCCACGTCCGGCATATGGGGCCGGTGCCCTACCCCTTTAAGCCACAGGTGCCTCCCACTTTCATATTTTCTTTATATCCCTTTTGCATTTTAGGCTTTTAGCTTGTTACCTATTTATCCATTAACAGAAAATGTTCTTCTATCATAGACGCCATTACTATGATCAGGTACCTACATATACACACACACACATATATATATTCATAAATACATTTTATTAGAAATAAAACACTATAGATTTTAGTGGCTTTTGTAAAATGATCTCTAACTAATACAAGTCAAAATAACAATCTGAGAGTTAGAATCCCTAACTAGTTGGAATCCACCACTAACTAATGGAGTAACTGGACATGAATGCCCATTAATTTTCTGGACCCCATTTGTCATGAATAAACAGGAGACAAAACCAACCTCACTGCTTTGCAGCAGTAGTCTGTATTACAAAATAGATAATTATAATCTATAAAGTCCAACCAGATGTGACGTAACAATAATATTATTCCCAGAATAGAGCAATGTTCAATAATTTTTGTAAGTATTTACACTGGGTTTAACATCAGCTTAATGTCAAAGTGTGCATCTTATATATGCATGTGTCTATAAACCATTAGAGTTTAAAATTTTCTCTTAAGTTTTGGACTAGATTTCATCAATACTTTCTATTTTTTTTCTCCCTAGCTTACAACTTTAAGCAGGCTTGTCAAAATACCACCATGTCATTACACATCTTCTATGAAATAATAAAAGCATTATTCAATATGTAAGCATTTAAAGGGTTTTTTTAAAAGTATGGTAAAAGGGGTTTGGCGCCCGTAATCAAGAGGCTAAGACACCAGCCACATACCCCCGAGCTGGCAGGTTAGAATCCAGCCTGGCCCTACCAAACAACAATGACAACTACAATCAAAAAATACCCGGGCATTGTGGCGGGTGCCTATAGTGACAGCTACTTGGGAGGCTGAGGAAAGAGAATTGCTTGAGCCCAGGAATTGGAGGTTGCTGTGAGCTGTGATGCCATAGCACTCTACCCAGGGCAACAGCTTAAGGCTCTGTCTCAAAAGAAAAAAAAAAGTATGCTGAAAGGATTTTCTCATTCTTCCTATTTTCCACTAATTATTGCTTAACATAAACATTCTTTGCCCAAAAGAATGCTAGCACAAAAATATGAAAATATTCAGAGAACCATAAAAAATGTAACCATTAGTGACAGGATTGCTTCATCAAAAGGAGGTCATTTTCAAATGTATATTTTTACAATTGCAAATTATAATGAGCTTAATTAGGGAAGTAATGAAGAAGTTAATTTTTAGTAAAGAGATATACAAGTTCCAACAGAAAGAATCTCCTTAAAAATACTATTCCTAAATAGATTTCAAATTTGCTATACCTCTATTTGCCTTTTCTTAGAAGACTTTAAACTTTAGTCTGAGTAGAGAGTTAAGATAAGAGAGCAAAAAGTAACAAAATCTATAGTATGGGCAGCGCCCCTGGCTCACTGGGTAGGGCGACAGACACATACACCGAGGCTGGCGGGTTCAAACCCAGCCCGGGCCTGGTATAGCGACAATGACAACTGCAACAAAAAAAGTAGCCCAGTGTTGTGGCTGGTGCCTGTAGTCCCAGCTACTTGGGAGGCTGAGGTAAGAGAATTGCTTAAGCCCAAGAGTTTAAGGTTGCTGTGAGCTGTGACTGTGACACCACAGAACTTTAACCAGGGCGACAGCTTGAGACTCTGTCTTAAAAAAAAAAAAAAATATTGAAACATATTGTATTTATTTCATTCCAGATAGAATGAGGAGTCATAGAATATTCTAACTAAACTAAACTGGAAAATATCTGCACCTTGCCACAAGTTATTTACCACTGACCCATATAAAAGCAGTAGTTCTTTTTCAAAATGAAATGAGATACATATAATCTTTCATGAAGATGGTGGAGGGGAAAAGAAATGTTTATAAGATTAATCCAACATCATTCCCAAACAACCACTTTACTTGTGTAATTGATGATTATAGACATTATGACAGAAGAATTAAAATTTTTTGTTTTATAGAGTGGCCTATTTGTACACAATTAGTGTACAAATTGTACACTACTGTAGTGGCTGAGAAATAACTGGGTAGGCTTATAGCAATTTGGAAATTCATAATTCATTTAAGGAAAATATAACAAATGTGAAATTAAAATAAATAAATAATCACACAGTATTCTAAAGTCAAAATAAAATGTCAGTGCAAAGTGTTCCAGATATAACAATGCAACTTCATAAACAATTTCACACTTTTAACAGGTTATCAAAACCACCAGTTAAATATATTCCTTTAAATAACTTGCTGAAGTCACCAAAATAGACTTACTTGACTCTTTGTCATTTATAAACATCAATAAAATAAAGCAAAGCTATACTTTACATGAATTCCACCATAAATTATGAACATATATTTCTTTGTAATACAGATCACTGTGATACGTTTAAGTAGCAGTAGATGCTTTATACACAATTCTGCTCTTACAAACTCCCATGCCTCTGTGTGTGTGTGTGTGCAAACATTTCCAATTCCTAGGTTCTGCTGAAATGATGGAAAACATCATGATTCAGGTTATAATAAATTTGACACCGTCCAATCGCTCTTGCTTTCTGCAAGAGAACTGCTAGGACATTCAGCAGAATTAGCTGTGAAAAGTTTCTGATCCATTAGCTGAAGACTTCTTCTATGGACCCTTGCACATGGAAATCTGATCCTAGATTCATACCACTAGATTAGAGATTTAGAAAATCCAGACAAGAATTTCTAAAAAACTAAAGCAAAGTGTACTACAGATGACTCTAAAGTTTGTGGTCCCAACAGGTCTAGCTTAGTGCAGTAAATTAGGTTGTAGTTATATGAACAAAATTACTGGACCATGCCACAGTTTGTTTGGTGAGCTCAACTATCTTATCTGATTTGAATTACTCCACAGTCACTCTAATCAATTCAGCTGTGATCAGTGGTTAAATACGGCTGGAAAAAAATCAACCATGAAGCAGTCAATTTAGAGACTGCCTAAAAACACAGACATACTGTGGGGAAAGTAGATTCTAATGATAATGAAAATAAAAAATTGAATGAAATAGCTGAAAATAAGGTAAAATGAAATGGAATTTAACACTTGAAATCCTGTTTCTGTCTCTCCAAATGTGTGTGTGTGTGTGTTAACTGTAAGAAGTAATTTCACAAATACGCATCTTTCTCTAAACTGTCACCTCTTTTCTTTATGAGTTTTTAGAAGAGACAAGAGATAAATCATAATTTATATAGAAATTTTCTCTAGAAATACCCTCTATTTACACCACTTATTCATTCCATTCTTCATTCAGTGAGTAATGAAAAGCATAATCCTTTAAGTTTGCTGTGGAGAATCCCGTTGCATCTCAAAGCAGTAATCTTTCTAGTCAAAAGATAACATTTGTAAAGGTTGAATTGGACCCCTGTGTTTTTCTTAACTAGACACCTGAGAATGAAAAATGCAACTGTCAAGATATCTCTGGGCTGGTGTTACAGGAAGCTTAATCCATTTACTCGCTAGCACAATGTTCTGCTAGCGGGAAGCCAGAACGTATTAATTAAATGCTTCATTCTTTTTTTATTTAAATGCTTATGTTTCTCACCTCTCCCCCCACCCCCAGCTAGATGTCCAGTGCAATGATTTTTAGGGTTTTCAAAAAGAAAGTGAAAAAGGAAAAAGTGAGCAATTTTCTCAGAAACAAGGTAAGACACATAAGTTAGAGAACTGTAGCTGTAGATAAAATAAAAAGGTAAACATCTTGAGAACAGAGTAAGCATATTTAAGTTCTTTTTTCAGTATAATATTTCAAGCAGATACCATATAACTGAATTTGCTTGGAATGAGGACACATCTGCAAAACAAAGACAGATAAGTGACTGAATTGCAACGAACTGACTTTGAAAATAAAAAGAAAATTTATGAAGCACCAGACTAAGATGGTATTGTCATTACAGAGCCTCCTATGAAGACTAATTAGAGTATTACCCTTCCTTTTACAGAGAACATACCCTATCCCTATAAAGTAGATGAGACTCTGAAGTCTTGGCCAAACTTTCAAGATAAGATAGTTTTTCTTTCTTTCAAATCTAGCATTAATAACTTGAGAATGAAAATCTATTCTATGGCCAGGGACAGTGGCTCATGCCTATAATCCCAACCCTCTGGGAGGCCAAGGTAGTTGGATTGCTGGAGCTCACAGGTTTGAGACCAGCCTGAGCAAGAGCGGGACACCCCCCCCCATCTCTAAAAATAGCCAGGCATTGTGGCAGGCACCTGTAGTCCCAGCTACCTGGGGGACTGAGACAAGAGAATCGCTTGAGCCTAAAAGTTTGAGGTTGCTGTGAGCTGTGATGTTACAGTGCTCTACCAAGGGTAATAAAGTGAGACCCTGTCTTAAAAAAAAAGGGAAGAAAAAAAGAAAAGAAGGGCGGTACCTGTGGCTCAGAGGAGTAGGGCGCCAGCCCCATATGCCAGAGGTGGAGGGTTCAAACCCAGCCCCTGCCAAAAAAAAAAAAAGAAAAAGAAAAAAAATCTATTCCATACGTGTATATGTCTGTGTATACATCTGTATGTATGAAGAATCTTTTGTATTTATTCAGTGGCTTGCTATCATCAGTTAACTTGAGGACTATTCACTAACTCAGAAATTGGCTTTGGTTTTTTGAAAATCAAGGAAGAAATAGGAAATGTTCCTTCAAGAGCAGGGGCGATATTCTAGTGCTCCTTAGTGAACACCACCTGACATAACTAGATAAAAAAGAACAATGAACTGATCTTGCAGTAAGAGCTGTATCAACTGAAAAATATTTACTGTTCCTATTAAAAATGAATTAACCCAAACAGACAGGCTTTTAATTGAAATCTTTATCACATTTTCTTCCTATTTAAATGCAAATGTAAAATCCTTTTACAAACTAATAGAAATCAGAAACTGAAAAGTGAACTACAACTTTCTAATGATTCAGTCACCTAAAATAAGTCTAGGTCTAATATCACATATGAAATACTAAAAATATTAAATAGATTTTTATAGAATTCAGCATATTTGCCTAATATTTTAATAATTACTAAAATAATAGGTTATTTCAAACATTTAGCTCTATTTTTCAGGCCAATTAATATTTCAATTTTTTCTATTAGTTTCTTAGAATTGTAGAAAATCACATATTTTGTCTTTATAAGTTGCTATCTACATCATTTTAATGGAAGGCATTATAATATTTTTCCTACATAAAGTATTAAATGTTTGTATTGTGAACATAACATTGTTTCTTTACCCTTACAGAGAACAGTCCCTCAGTTAGGTACTGTGATTAGCAATTGTGACTTAAGCCACAGCCTGAAAGAGAAAGAAAATGAAAAATTTCTTTGTGGCTCCTACTATAAAAGAAAAAAAATTCAGATTTTAGTTGCATGGGTGGTTACTCTATGAAGTAGCTCCTGTACCTGGCTGTATAAAATCATCATTTTTTTTAAACCTTTATGGACTTGAATTTGAATCTATTTCTTAGTAATTATAATAAATTTTTTAAAATCTAGTATTTTGAGCCTTATAAAATCCCAAAGTATGTGTTTCTTGCTAAAGTGCCATAGAGGGCAAGATGGAATCAGCCTGTGGCTTTGGGGACTGCAGTTTGGTCTGTAGGATCTGACGCAGTATCCAGCTCTCAGGAAGCTGCTTCAGCGTTTATTGTGCACACAGCTGTGTCATACATCTTCCTTGGCCTTTTCCTCAACATTTGGTTTCCAGATCTAAAGCAAGTGCTCTTAGCAGTGAGGGAGAGAACATTCACTGTCCTGAGTAAGCATGTTACCTGAAAGTAACCTTGTGGCTGGGCGCAGTGCCTCCCACCTATAATCCCAGCATTCTGGGAAGCGGAGGTGGGAGGACTGCCTGAGCTCAGGAGTTCAAGACCAGCCTGAGCAAAAACAGGATGCTATCTCTACTGTAAGGGCCAGACCAGCGCCATTTTGTCATTTACTGCATAAGCTCTGTTAAACCGCAGGGCCACTCCCTGCTGCCTCAACCACATCTGCTGCACAGCCATTAAGCCATTGATTGAGACACCTTAGGCAGACAGCTGCCATAATAGGCAATAGGATTCAGTCTCCTTACAGCTGCCGTAATAGGCAATAAGTTTCAGTCCCTTGAACAGCTCCCATAATAGGTAATAGGTTTCTATTGAAATTCAGGTATTCTCCTTCAACTACCTAATTAGGCAGCACCACCTCTAGCCCTGGTTAAGAAATCCCCCACCCCTCACCTGTACCAATCCAAGTCCTCCCCGTACTAATGAAATCATCAACCACCAATGCAAATCCTCCTTTACTAATGAAATCAC
>CAUYQV010065523.1:0-12280 GCA_963574575.1 Galagoides demidoff | reverse complement strand
CTACCTCATCCAGATCTCCAAGTATTTGACCCTTCCACAGGCTGCCATATAAGTGACCTCTCCCTTGAAAGGGGGAGCATAACACAATCATTCGAACACTAAATTTCTGTCTAACTACAAGGCAATAAGTTTATTTTATTATATTTTATTTTATTTTATTTTTGAGACAGAGCCTCAAGGTATCCCCCTGGATAGAGTGCCACGGCATCACAGCTCATAGCAATCTCCAACTCCTGGGCTCAAGCAAGTCTCCTGCCTCCACCTCCCAAGTAGCTGGGACCACAGGCGCCCACCACAACGCCCGGCCATTTTTTGGTTGCAGCCATCATTGTTGTTTGGCAGGCCCAGGCTGGGGATTCGAACCCGCCACCTTAGGTGTACGTGGCTGGCGCCTTAGCCGATTGAGCCACAGGCGCCGAGCCAATAAGTTTATTTTAAATAAATTCAAAACATATAAGGAATTGTTCTATCAAATTAAAAAAAGAGAGGGGAGGCTGAGGCGGGAGGATTGCTTGAGCTCATGAGTTCGAGACAGGTCTGAGCAAGTGTGAGACGGGGTCATAGCTGGGCATTATGGTGGCACCTGTACTCCCAGCTACAATAGAGACTGAGGCAGGAGGATCACTTGAGCCCAAGAGTTTGAGGTTGCTGTGAGCTATGACACCACAGCACTCTACCAGAGGCAAAAAAGTGAGACTCTGTTTCCAAAAAACCACAACAATGAAAAACCCTACTCTACCAAACAGCGGGTCAAGATACTTAAATTTGTAGCGATAAGCTAAAGAATATTACAAACTATTAATCTTACATCTAAAATTTCTTTGTACCAAACCAAGTTAAAATATATTACGTATTATACTCTAGGACTAAAATTATATACTTAAAAACAATTCAAAACACAAGTTCACAGTCCTCTGAACACAGGGCACATTGTCTTAAACAATCACCTGTTTGTTTACTCTGTTTCATTATTAAAAGAGGGAATCTAGTCACAAGTGTCATTATGGAAAAAGCAGGTTAGCTAAAATTATTTTGGATCTTCAAGGACTATAATTGTCTGAAAGTTATAGATATGAACTCCTTTAATTAAAATCTGTAAGATTATAACACTTCCTCTGGCTTTAACTTTACAATACAGTTACTCAACAGGAACCCTTACAACAAAACTAGGTACTTAAATTCTAAAGTTTGGTGAGGTAAAAACTTCTTAAACGATATCCTAATCTTCAAACATTCTTTTTAGAAAGAAAAAACCTGAGTTACAATGACCTCAAAAAACTTGCCTTTACTTTTTCTCCTTCCTTAAAACTTAAGCATAACCAAATACCTCCAAGTATCATAATTGCATGTTAAAAAATTTGCCAATAAAACCAAAAGTTTTAGGAAAGCCTTTATGTCTAAGTTATCTTCCAAGATAAAAATATTTCAAGTTTGGGTGGCACCTGTGGCTCAAAGGAGTAAGGTGCCGGTTCCATATGCTGGAGGTGGCAGGTTCAAACCCAACCCTGACCAAAAAAACACCAAAAAAAAAAAAAAAAAAAGTAAAATTTCAAGTTTGAAAATTCAAAATTTTATGAAAAACAAATTTTTGGGGGGGGCTGGGACTGGGCTTGAACCTGCCACCTCTGGCATTTGGGGCTGGCACCCTACTCCTTTGAGCCACAGGTGCCACCCAAAAACCAAACATTTTTAACCAAATAAGTTAAAATAATTTGTTCAAATATATTTCTTAGTAGGTGTTTAATATATGCTTCTTTACCTTATTACTGCATAAGAGTATCAACGAAAAGACAGACTGATATTTCAGGTCATAAATCAGCCTCATCTCCATAATCTGAAATTATTTCTTATATAAATAAACTATTTGTATAAGCTAAACAGGATGCCATACAGACATTTGAAATAATGTCATCGAAAAATACCAAACGGCATGAGAAAATGTTTAAAATATAGTGTTAGGGTCAGCAACCATAGCTCAGTAGTTAGGGCACTGGCCACATACACCAGGGCTGGCAGGTTCGAACCTGGCCTGGGCCTGCTAAACAATGATAACTGCAACAAAAAAATAGCTAGGCATTGTGGGTAAGGCAAGAGAATCGCTTAAGCCCAAGAGTTTGAGGCTGCTGTGAACCGTAACACCACAGCACTCTACTGAGGGCCTCATTAGACAGTGAGACTGTCTAAAAAAAAATAAATGCATTTGAACTAGATGCAATCAAATAACCAAACTAAATGCAACCAAATAATGCAATAAAATAATTCAACCAGAAATGCAATCAAAATAAATAACTGCAATAAATTCAATCAACAGAAATGCAATCAAAATAGATGCAAACACAAAATAAATGCGGTCAATGCGTCTCAATCAACACAAACGCAATCAACCTAAATCAAAGTTAATTCAATCAATATAATCCAATTGAAATAAATATGCCCCCAAATAATTCAATCAAATAATGCAATCAATCAAAATAAAAGCAATTGACAGAATTCAACCAGAAATAAATGCAATCTGTCAAAATGCAACTAACATAATTCAATCAGCATAGTTCCATCAAAATGACTCAATCAAAATAATGCAATCAGAGTGAATGCAATTAAAATGATGTAATCAAAAATAAAAATAATTGAATAAAATAAAATTAAATGAAAATAAAAATTAAATATAGTGTTAAGTTGCAAAAAGGATAAGATTATATGTATAACCAAAATAAAATTAGAAAGCACATGTATAGAATATATAAATACAGAATTAATCACTTTTCCCTCTATGCCCTCAAACTGAAAACAGGAAAAAGGACACAAACAGATTACAAAAGACAAAAAGAGGCCAATAAGCATGTAACTAATATTTGACCTCATTAATATTCTAAAAAAAACAAAAATCAGATAATATTTGTTTTTGAAAGATAATATTTTTCATTTATCAAAGTTGCTTCCCCCCAGCTTTGTATTTCGACAAAATGTTTCAGCCGTGGTAAAAGATACGTGAATTTTTCTCATTTCTGCTAACAGGAGACAGGGACGATTACTCCACGTCGGGGAGAAAAGGCGGCGAGCTTCCACATTACTAGACTGACTTGATATACTTCACTGCTTCAGTGAAATATTTTATAATGCCAAGTAGTAATATTTTTCTACATGCTATTACAAAATTTAAAAAATTTACATAAGCCTAGGAGAGACCAGAGACATAATGTCACAGTGTGATTCTTAAGAATACAATTCAGGCTTGAAATAGAAATTGGAAAAACCCAATGTCACATTGAACGTTCTTGGAATACAAATCTACCTAACTCTAAGACAGTGAAAGAATAAAGCAAAACCTAAATAATTAAGATTTGGGAATCTAAAGGCGGCCATGCCTATTCCTTCTCTCAAAGTGCAAATCAAGAATAACATCAGGGCAGCACCTGTGGCTCAAAGGAGCAGGGTGCTGGCCCCAGATGCCAGGGGCGGCGGGTTCAAACCCAACCCTAGCCAAAAACAGAAAAAAAAAAAAAAAAAAGAATAAACATCCGTGTGTTTAGATGGCTTATTCTCTTTGTACTATGCTTAGTATATTTATAGTATTGTTAATAAAACAATTATTACTTTCTTCATGCTCGTTAAGACTCCTACATCCATATAAAATAAATTTCAATTCAGCTAAAAAGAAGGGACTAGTGGGAAGAAACATACTGTATAACTTTTAAGGTGAGGAACGTCTGTGTTCACAAATTTATAGCAGTGGTTCTCAGCTTCTTTTTCTGACTCAACTACGCTCTTATACACAATATTCCATATAGTAACATCCCTCAAAATAACAGCGGCTCTCAACACCTGGGGTATTTTGGAATCCTTACAAATGGACATACATATACATCGTCTAAAATGATCCTAAGCCTGGGTTGATGGTTCAAGCCTATTATCCCAGCACTTTGGGAGGATGAGGAAGGAAGACTGCTTTAGACCAGCCTGGACAATACAGCAAGATTTCTTTACTACCCAAAAAAAAGCTGGGCATGATGCCACCTGTACTCCCAGCTACTTGGGAAGTGCTAAAACTCAGAGGTTGGTGGCTGCAGTGAGCAGTGATCACTCCACGGTACTCCAGCCTGGGCAACAGAGCAAGACAGCCTCAAAAATAAAATAAAATTTTAAAATAAAAATTAAAAAAAATAAAATCACTCTCTGAAAGTCTGTGAGAGCTGGCTCCAGTTCACTCGCCTCTAAAAAGAGGTCTTTAGGGCTAAAAATTACCACTTGGTAGTCACAAACATTTACATCTACATGCATATTATAGGCATGTATTTGTGTACAGATTTACATATATAGAAAATACAGAAATTGTTACATACTATAAAATTTTTTTTCAGTACAGTTATTACTTATACATTGAATTGCCTAAACATAAAAATTTTGATGACCACTTATGAAAGGGAAGGTATTAGGAAAATGGCTTTGAACAATGAAGAAAGCCAAATTTTTCTCTGAATTTAAAAAGCAAATGCAAAATTTTTAGTTTAAAAAGCAAGCCTACCCCAGCAAGTTATTTTGTGGCTACCTACAAACTGATTCAAAAGTTTATATGGAAAGCAAATGACTCAGAAGAGCCAACATGGTACTTAAGGTCAGAAGATTGATCCTGCACGACCTCCAGACAGCAGGGAAGGCAGCGTGGTCCTGGCGAAGGACAGATAAACGTGAAAGAACAGAACCAGAAATAGACCCACACTAATAATTGTATTTTCGACAAGAGAGCAAAGTAAATTCAATGAGAAGACTTTTCAACAAGTGGTTTTAAAACAACTATACATCCAGGTGGTGCCTGTGGCTCAAAGGAATACGGCACTGACCCCACATACTGGAGGTAGCTGGTTCAAGCCCAGCCCCAGCCAAAAACAAAAAAAAAACTATACATCCTATGCTTTAAAAAAAAAAAAAAAAAAAAAGGCTAGACCTAGAACTTATACCTTTCACAAAAAATGTATTGACAATGGATCATAGATTAAAATGTAAAATGCAAAGTTACATAATTCCAACAAGATAGGAGAAAATCTAGGTGATCTTGGTTTTTGGTGGTAAATTTTTGGATAAAGATCAAGACCATGACCACGATCCATGAAAGAAAAAATTTATCAGCTGGAGTTTATAAAATGAAAACTTCAGCTGTGCAAAGGCACTAAGAGAATGAAAAGACAAACCACGGACTGGGAAAAAATATTTGGAAACATGTATCTGATAAAAGACCAACATCCAAAATACATAAAGAACACTTAAAGCTCAGCAGTGAGAACACTTAAAAAAACGGGTACCCCATGGGTATATAAACAGACACCTCATACAAATAGCAAATAAGCATGTGAAAAGATGCACTGCCGTACACCTTTGAGAATGGCTAATGTCCAAAACACTGACAGTACCAAATGCTGGTGAGAATGTGGAGGAACAGGAACTCTGATTCATTGCAGATGGGGATGCAAATGGTGCAGCGCTTTAAAAGACACTTTGGTGGTGTTTTGTAAAACTAAACACACTCTCACATGGTGAGAGCCATCCGTCCAGCATTGTCCTTGGTACTTATCAAAGGTGTTAAAAACTTATGTCCATGCAAAAACCTGCACATGGATGTTTACAGCAGCTTTATTCATAATGGGTAAAACTTGGAGCAACAAAAATGGCATTCAGTAGGTGAATGGATAGAGTATTATTCAGTGCTAAAAAGAGATGAGCTATCAAGCCAAGCATGGAGGAAAATGAAATGAGTATTATTAAATGAAAAAAGCCAATTTGAAAAGGCTACAGACTGTACAATTCCAACTATATGACATGCAGGAAAAGACAAAAGCATACAGACCTTAAAAAGATGAGTGGTTGCCAGGGATCTTTTGGAGAGGAGAGGGATGAAGGGAAGGGACACAGAGGATGCTTAGGGCAGTGAAACGCCTCTGGGTGATACTCCACGGTAGACACATATCATTATATATAAGCTGTCAAACCTACAGAGTGTGCAACAGAAGAGTGAACCCTAACAGACTATGAACTGTAGTTAATAATAATGTAGCAACACTATTCATGAGGGGTAATAAATACACCATGCTAATAAGGAAAACTGGTGAGGGGTGGGGGAGAAATACGGCAACGCTCTGTAATTTCTACTCAGTTTTTCTATAAACCTGAAGTTACTCTACAAAATAAAGACTACTAACTTAAAAAAGAAAGAAAAAAGTAACAAGTTTATCCTATTCCTACCAATCAGAACCAAAAGTGCCTGGGAAGAGTCAAAATAAACAACAGGTTGAGCTAAAGCTTAAAACAATAATGTACTTGGATCAAGTTCAAGGACAGAAAACCGTTTATAAGGCAATTAAAGATAAAATGTCCAGTTTATATGGTAGAATAAAAGCAGAGACAAAGAAAGTGAACTTGTTATAAGAGAAGAATAGTAAATTTTAACTGCTGGTGGAGCCAGTTGAACTGGTATATCTTTCAACTATCTAGAGAAAAACATACATCAACACATTTCAACGCAACTATACACAAAGAGAAAGAAAATAAAAGCAACGTGAACATTGTGTACATTGAAAGGTATAATATGAAACAGTCACTGATGACTGTAATGTACAAAGGCAGCTTATCAAAAGCAGAGAGCAGCTGAAAGGCAAGGTATACCTCAAAGTTCTCTCAGGTTAGTGAAAAGTGTATCAGATACTACTTATTTCTGAGTATTAATAATACACAAAATTATCACTTTTTATTGTAACAAACCTATTCTTATTTCAAGTGATATGCTGGTAAATGGCTCTCTTAAAAGAAAAAAAAAAAAAGCCCCATTTTGTAGCACCTGCCAGTATCCCTGGTGTGAATACTTGCACCATGGCTGATTTTAAGTCTGCAATGGTTTAATAATCTGCTGGTAAGAATTAGAACAAAATATTACTCCTACTTAGCTTCCGCTCATGATGAAGAAACTGACTCCCAGATAAAGCCACGTGTCACATGGGAGGGGTAGCACTGGAACGTGAACTTGGGTCCTGGTTTCTAAGAATTTCCACATCTGTGACTGTTTCTGATTTCATCCAGAATCCCAACTTCTGGTATATTCTTCTTTCCTTTAAAGGTCTACACCAGTGATTTTCAACTGGTGTGCCATGCAAAGGATCTTAGGTGTGCTGTGAACATTTTTAAAGATCATTAATTATTTCTGTAAGAAGTTCAAAGCACAGTAAGTATATTCTTTTTCTAATTCTTTTTTGGTTTTGTGTTGTCAAAGTTTTACTATGGGTTTATGTTTGTCAAAGTTTTACTATGGGTTTATGTTTGTCATGAGATAAAAAAGGTTGAAAAATGTTAGTCTAGATTCGTAATATACAGTGTGCTTAGAGTAACTGATACAGGACAGGTGGCGCCCCAGCCAGCTCAGACGAGCCAAGCTGAGCTGAGCTGGAGGACCTGTGGCCTCCACCTTGGTGGTGTTGGTGCCCCGGCAGCCGGCAGAGGAACCAGCAGGCTGGAGAGCAGGCAAGGAGGTGGGGAGCCTCCCACCCCCACCAGAGGCTCCAGACAACTGCTGGGGAGACACGGGGGCCTTGGTGTCTCCTTCCCTTAGCACTTATGACTGAATATGGAACCCCCATTTCCTATGCCTAGGTCAATTTCACGTAAGTTTCCTAGGCCTCAATTCTGTGAATGGACTGTGTCCATTCATTAACCTTGAGGAAGAGACTGTGTCCATTCATTAATGCATTCATTCACCTCACCCCAGCGGAGAAGACTATGTCCACTCATTTAACTTGAGGAAGAGACCCTGTCCATTCATTTCCTGGCTTTTTATAGAAGGAACCAATGCACCTGTATATACTCCTAGATGGTGAGAGATGGGAAGAGAAATAGAGAGCTTTTCTCTCCTGACTTGGGTTTTCTCTCCTTACCAGGAGCTTTAGTGTTTTTGTATTCTTTTCTGTAAGTAAATTTTGTCTTACCACTGATCTGTGGTCCACAGATTTATTCTTCAAATCACTGAGACCAAGACCCTGAAACTCCAGTATCATAACCATTTCCCAAAACAAGCATGTTGGCTGTACCTTCTAATTCAGTTCCATAAAAAGGAGCCAATAAGGAGAGTTTCCCCAATTTGATTAGCTGATTACCTGCATTTTCTTTTAACTGTTAAGTTTTTTATCTTTATTTATTGCACTTGGTTCTGTCATCCAACTGAAACGTATTAGGGCGACTGATATCAAATAAAGATCTTATTTTACTCTTTACCCGATATTTAATCAATTCTCTTGGGTTCGTTTATTGAAATTCTGTCACTGATTTTACTCACTACCATAAACTAAGTCCAGGCTCAAATAGGCTTTCTAGGCTTTCTATTCTGTTAACCATTTTTGTGTCTGTGTCATACTCTTATTAACTCCACAATAGGTTTTATTAGAGACAGCCCCCGAGTTATGAACAAGATAGGCTCTGTAGGTTCGTTCTTAAGTTGAATTGCACGTAAGCTGAAACAGGTCCATTTATTTACCTAGTCCCTCTAATACTCTCCATTCACAAGTGCCCGTTTATGTCAATCGGATGTTTATAGCTCAGGGGCCGACTGTCATAGCCTCCATTTGTTAAGTTCGAGTTGTAGCTGAGTCAGATGTTTGTAATGCAGGACTGCCTGTTCTTGTTGACACACATATTCCTTCTTGTTCCCCATCTTCAGCTACTGTCACCTCCTACACTTGCAAGTTTGTCCATGCCACCACACATTTCAGAAAAACGGACGTGTTTAAGAGTAGAGCCCCGGGTACCCGCCAATGACTCAGCTTCTCAAAGAAAAATGTATCCTTTCCTTCCTGGCACATGTGTCTGCTCTCATTAATTCTGTTCCTAAAGGCTTTGTTTCTGTTTGGTGGAAATGAAATCATTTTTCTTCACAATGCAGTCTAACGTTTTTGCTTCTTGTTCAATTTCAATGGGCAGAAAAATTAAGACTTTTGCTTATTCTTTAGACAGCTGTTTCTACAATGTTTGTTTATCCTAAACTATTCCCATTGAAAACAGTTTCTAAACATAGAAGTCCGATGACATCTTTGGCACAAGTCCAGTGTTTTTACTTGAGGTATCACTTATGATGCTCAGAAAAGCGACCTAACATTCTAAATATTCCAGTATTCACGCAGCCAGAGTTTCCTTGAGGTTATCATTTCCTTGGACTCTTTGGGTAACCTTCAGAAGCTCAGCGAAGAAACTATTCTAAAAAACTAGAATGAATGTGGTATTTAAAAAATGGGAACAGACCTGGCAGTCAGTAAACAAGAGTCCTGACTTGACTTGGCTCCTTATCATTAAAATCCTGGTCAAATCATTTAAGTTTTTTTGCTTCCCCTGCAGCAAATGAACCAGTTGAATTCTATCTCAGGCCTGAGAATGTATCAGAAGCAATAAGAACATTGTTTTCAATTTTGTTCTCCACTCCTCCCCCCATAAAAATATCCCTGTCAGTAAAAAGGCTATTGTGGCCATCGTTTCTCCTCCAGCTGGACGTGGGCCTGGGGACCAGCATCGGGTAACTCTCACGTGAGAATCTGGACACCAGAATCCTGCGAGACCCCGGGGAAAGTTGACACTGAGCACAGATGTTGTAGCCCATCTTCTCTGCTCCTAAGAAACTGAACAGAACTAAACAGGTGGGCTGAGTCCTCTGTAGCTGTGAGGCTGAGATGATGGGAGAAGATAAGGAGCAAGCAGGAGACCTGCTGCTATCTGAACAGGAGGCTAACTGAGGCTCCAAGAGGCAGAGGCTGCTTTGCCTTCCCTGGCTCTTGGGGCTACTCCCTAAAACACAGCAGCAGTCTGCCCCACCCACACTCAGTGAGGACAAAGAACTACTGTACTGCACTCCTCCTGCTGGTATCCCGCAGGGAGAGAAAACAAATATTTAACAAACACCGGGAGCAAATATTATAGGTGCTAAGACACCAAACCTCTTTCAATTAAAAACAAAAACTAAACAAAGATGCTGTTTCCTGCCCTGTTAGTCAACACCGTCCTGGAGGCTGTGGCACAATATACATCCTAAGTAAACGCGTAATACGTGAGATGAATCTGTTATAAATATTGAAAGAGAAGACACGAAACTTCTATAGTGACTGGTGGAGATCGCCTAGAAACGAAAATGCATAAAAAAACTTAACACTCGTCAATACAAAATAGGCGAGGATAAATTTAATTTAAAAAGAATGTAGGATTTGCACGGAAGAAACCACAAGAATTTCGTAAAGGACAGAAAAGAAAATCTGAGCACATGGAAAGAGATGTGGGGATTTATTATTGTAACTGTCAATTCTCAGAAAGTTAATATATTAATTAGCACAACTCCAATTAAAATGTTGATACTATCTTTCACCTAGGTTTTACATACTAGGTAAAACCTTATTAGAATATACATGGAGGAAGGAATAAACACCCAAGCCAAAAAATTATTTTTTAAAAATACAAACCATATTTTCTAAAGCAGATGACAACATAACTCTAATCAAAGCATAAGGGCTGGGCACAGTGGCTCATGCCTGTAATCCCAGCACTCTGGTAGGCTGAGGTGGATGGACTGCCTGAGCTCAGGAGTTTGGCACCAGCCTGAGCAAGAGTGAGACCCTATCTCTACTAAAAACAGAAAAATTAGTCAGGCATAGTGGTGCACACCTGTAGTCCTAGCTACTTGGGAGGCTGAGGCAAGAGGATTGCTAGAGCCCAAGAGTTTGAGGTTTGCTGTGAGCTAGGATGCCACAGTGCTCTACCCCAGGGCAACAGAGTGAGACTCTGTCTCCAAAAAAAAAAAAAAAAAAGCGCAGAACATCAAAATGTTATATTGCATAACTATATCCGAACATAATAATAGTCAGCTCACTTGTACAGATAAATTAATGTAAAAGGAAAAACTCCTTATCCCAAAGTAAGAATCATGCCTCTCTCTTTTGATTTATTCTTTAAAAAAGTATTTAATACGAGTAAAATTAAACAGGAGATAATGATCTATTTAGTAATAATACTGAAACATCTGGTTATTTATCTGGGTAAAAATGAATATGATATATTCAAAAACCAAAGCCCTAATAGACATGAAGTTTAAACTCCATTTTTCAAAATCTTAGAAAGAATTAGAAATCTTTATATATACAATCCAGGGAAAAAGAAACCCGTTATCAAGATAGAAAAACTCAAATTAAGAAGACAGAAAATGGAAAACAGAAGACGAAAGAAGAATGCATTTAACTAGATAAAAGTGTAAATAAAATATTTAGGGTACACGGTGCCACAAACGAGAAAGGACAAAGCAGGGAAAGCATTTCTAATGTCGAGGACAGACGGTATGGAGCACTCACAGAGCTGTCACAGAGTAACAGGAAAAAGACCACACAATAGAAAAAACTGGCAAAAGATATCAACAGGCAATGCACATGAAAATAAATCTGAAAAGCTAACAAATGAAAAAACATTCAAACTTAGAGTACTCAGAAAATACAAGTGAAACTAGCAATGAGTTTTCATTTGATATGTATATCAGACTGGCAAATATTGAAAAGGATACATGTATCTCCTGCAGGTGAGGTACGGGGAAATGGAACACTTAACAAACTGCAGATGGAAATGCAAGGCCACTAAGCACAGTGCAATGGAGAGGGTGTCCTGCACAAAGGAGACCTGTTCTAGCCCCCACAGCAGGGCATCCATTTCTTTGATCTGCAGCTGCTCTGTGCAACCTTCTGATTATAAATTAGTCCTGTACAAGCTTATCCCACAAAGAGAGCAAAGGATGGTCTGCCAGCTCCAGCATTAACATCCACTTGGCGTATGTCTCATTGTAGATTAGTAAATTGGCAAACTTATAAAAACTTGACTGTCATACTGTTCATTATGATTCATCCCCTGGGAAAGATTTCATATCCACTCTCAGCATTCTGACAGAGCCCAGCTTCCTGACTTGATCCTGAATTTTGTTGGCCCATCCTTGGCAAAACCATAAATCAGAGTCAAAATCCTTGGAGGAGGCCCCAGGCACCTGCATGCTTTTGAAAGCTCCCTAAGGTGATTCCTATGTGTAGGCAGGGTTGTGAACCTCTGTCTTACACTATCCTTCTAAACTGGGACACCTAGGTCTGTACAACGATTTTTTTTTTTTTTGAGATGGAGCCTCAAGCTATCCCCCTGGGTAGAGTGCCATGGCATCACAGCTCATAGCAACCTCCAACTCCTGGGCTCAAGCGAGTCTCCTGTCTCAGCCTCCCAAGTAGCTGGGACCACAGGCGCC